>JAQFZH010003236.1:0-14271 GCA_034695485.1 Entomobrya nivalis | reverse complement strand
ACTGGTACTCACCGAAGTTCGGGAGCTAGACCACTACTGGTCTTGCTACACCGAAGTTTGACATCAAATTGAGAGGTTATTGTAACATAGTCAATTGGGTATATATAGTTTTGGAGAAATACAGAATTTAGTTTGACTAACGTGAGAAGATCGTATGACCACTGACACGTGAACAAATGTCATACGATCGAAAAAGGTAAATTCGTTTTAATTGACAAAAAGGTAAATTGGATTCAATTGATATATTAAATTATTGAATTATACTTAAACACCCCTTATAAGTGTTTTAAGAAAGTGTTTATTTTGTAATCACATATTGCATAAATCAAAGCGTCATTATAATATATTCCCGGCCTTAATGGTGGCATTCGTACATAAAAGTAAAAATGCTTGTAAACGACATATAAAAATACGGCATTATGGCTACTAATAAATCTACCAGCTTTACAAACACATCACTATTTTCATCTTCTGAAGTGTAATGCTTTGGTTTCTCCTTTATAATCCATGTCGACAATCTAAAGGTGTTCCAAGATTTGAACTTTTTATTCGTCCTAATTAGATTGTTTATTTGTTGTTGCTGCAGTAAAATGTCGTAATTTTCCCTAAACTTATCCTGAAAGCCACCTTCCGAAAGTTTTGCAATTAGTAGCTCAAGATTGATATTGAAAACTGAATAGTTTTGAAAATGCCAAATCAGTGGTGAACTAAGAAATGGAGACACCTCACCTCCAACTATTTCTCGTTTTGAAAAAACATCTATTAATGGTCCTGTATAGCGAACATTGGGACCAAAATAAGGAACATTTCCATATAGGTCATATAGGAATGCAAATCGTTCCGAAGAATCGCAGGATTGGTCTCGTATAAAATTATAGCTTGCTAACCCAGAAGAATGAAAACATTCTATATATTTTTGCAACGATACATTCAATAAAAGCTCTTTCGGTGTTACACGCATCATGACTTTTATTTTAGACAAAAAGTTCTTTTCAAAGTTTTCTTTCATGGTTTTTTGTTTAAAAAAGTTCAGAATAGTTAAATGTTGATTTAACGGGTCACCAGTAAAATAATCGCAGAGCACGAACTTTATACCAGTCCAATTACTAAATAGTTCGGGAAATGTTTCTGGCATGTTTTTTGGCTCAACTGATTTAGTTAAATGGGAGTAGAGGTTAGAAGTATAGAAATTTCTTAAGACTAGCGTTCCCAATAACCATCCCATTATAAGCAACCATTTCTTTGAATTTTTGAAATTTTCCATATTCGAGCCTTGTTCAAATATAACGGCATATACCCAAAAGTAAGCTATTTTATAATTAAGGCCAGTTGTTGAAAGAACAGATGCCAATGTAACGAACGAAACTAGAATAACCAGCCAAACTGTCCACAAAAAAGGTGAAACGACAGATAGAAATTGGAATGTACCATGTCTTCCAGTCTCATGTGAACCTAACACAACGGAAAACTTTAAACCTACCGTATTCGTACCAAATGCGGTAGGATATTTCACTTTCGTGATTTCACCTAAATGGGGAGCCAAATGACTTCGCATGATGCTATAGATTTTTGGATATTTGCAGGTTATCGCTGTACAGTTTTTATACAAAGCAATAATATCTTTGATGCAAATTTCTTCCGTCCCGCTACAAACTGAATGCTTCGATTTACTGCGAGATTCGAAATCTCCAACGTCGCCAAAATTATTGAAAAACAAGTGCAAATTATGCCATATTTCAGAAATATCATTTAGTGTTCGAATTTTAGAGTTGATTTTCACAAGCGTTGCCACATAGCTAAGGTCGTAATGTTCCTGAAAATAATTTGATTTGTCGCAAGTATAGCATCCCAGGTACATTGTATTGTGACAAAAAATAATTAACGTATTTGCATATTCACTAAGAAGTGGCAATTTAACAAAAATTGAAAAATTGTGATTAGGAACATTTAAATATTGAGGCAAAAATGTTATTTGGTAGTTTAAAATAACTACTTTCACTAAAGTTTCAAAATGGTTGTATACTGTATCAAATGTTACCACCAACTGGTTTGTTAAAGAAGACATTAGATCGTCTCTTACTAACTCCGACATTGTAACGGTGCAAACTTCGCTAAACTTTTGCGGAGTAAATACTTTAAAATAAAATGATGACGTGTTGAAATTCGCATCGAGTCCTCGCGAAATAAATTGCCCATCTGTCCATTGAGCAGAAAATGGATTTAGCTGAATCACAAAACCTTTTCCTGAGTCATGAATACTCAGTTTTGCAACGTTGGAAATAAAAGTGCAGTTGTTAAATAGCTTTATTATGAACTTAGTTTGTGGTAATGGGGATACGTTTAATTTTGCAGCTGATATAATGGGAATAGCCAGTAGTAAAATCGATGCTAAATACATTTTCAGTTTTCACTTACGTACATTTCAGAATCTTTTATACTACCCTTATGTTTCTTCGTGTAAACTTAGTTTCACGTGTTCAATGGCTATGAACAGGTAACTCTAGAGGTAAAAACATTAGTTAATTTGTGATATTATCCAAAATTGGATCAGATTTAATGTGCCACACACTTATATTTGAAGTGTAGTTTTACCTTGAAAGCAATATTTGAGAGAGTTGGCATAAAAACTCTCATATTACCAATTAACTAATGTGAAATGCTTGAAATTGTTTGTATTAGAATTCATATCAAGTATACCTCAGTAAAGATTGAAGGTTTAAAGCAAAATCTATTGCGTTAAAAACTATTTCCAACAAAATTTATTTGAACTGAATATCGATGTAAAAATATTTGGACCTTCTTTAAAGTAATTCAAGTTATATTTTGATGTCATAAGTCTAGACATAGTCATATTTTATTCATCACAAAAATGCTTCAGTTATAAGTCACTGGCAAAATGATTGAGTGACACGAGTTGCTAAAACCTGATTATGCTAAAGTTTCCTGATTCATGACGGTTGTTATTGCATTTAAAGCTAGTGTTGTAAATTACAATCCGATTGCTGTATAGTTATATTCGTGTTCTAAAGCCAAATTTTTTAAAGTTGTGTGGTCATTGAAATCTATGGCTTAGGAAATATTTGTCTAATACAAGTACCTCTCTACGGCCTAAGTACCAATAATATTTTTGATCTGCAAACCTTGAACAGTCATTATATGTCAATGTATATAAAAGCTTTGATGGTTAAATGCCTATCGTTGGCCAAATATGAAAGGACTAAAAGCGCATTATAGAACTCATCAGTTTTTATTCTAGCTAACGAAGAGTGTTAAGTATGTATGTAAGGATAAAAATTTAAATATAAACATGATATAAACGAACATAATCGTATTAATGAATTCAATTATTTACTTATCTCGTTTTACTGGTCAGGAGTTGGTATAAAACGATGTGTTTACCCAGATATCTACGATAAATTGTCCTATACAAAAGTGAATCTGAGGTGTTAAAAACGGAATTGAAATATATCTACATACAGTTTTTGTGCCTATATTACTTTACATCAAAAAATTGATTAGTCTTGCAAGTACGAATTGCTTTTAATATTGCACTAGACAATGCTTGTATTTTCCGGTTAATCAAATTCAATATTACTTTTACGACAAAAAGCAAAGATTTTTTGATTTTTCCACATGTTTCAAGCACAAATACAGCTAATGCACTTGTTAGTCCATACAAAAGCAATAAAAATATGAGCAATATATTCCCACTCATATTCGGCGTAGCAGTTTTTAAGTTATTCGAAAAATTGTCCAAACTGAACTTTTTATTCTCTCGAATCCACTTAGGCCACCAATCCCAAATGCAAGATTCTTTAATACTTTTTATACTTCTTAGGAATCCAATTTTAAGCCACCCACCAAATTGTACTGTAATGCTTACATTTGAATAAGCTTCCTTGCCAACATAAACATGCTTTTTGTTTTCCCTTTGAAGTATACGTCCAAACTTGTACGCATCTTGTTGAGGTACAATCACAGCGGCTCGGTCACACTTGCTTAAAAAGTTTTCCATAATTCTTTGTTCTTCTGTCCAAAGAACCTCACGCATTTTGTGTTCATCCATTGCCCAAAATTCTCTTTTGTCCAATGAAACAAGTCTAATTTTATTTGTCCAATTTATGGGAGCTAAAAGTCTGCTATTATTTTCAAGTACATCATAAAAACTACCCAAATTTTGATCTGACGCTTTTTTCCACGCATAAATCTCTGAATAAATTGTTAATAAATGTTCATATTTCTCTGACGCCGCTATAAGATGTGGACTTATTTCAAATAACGTTGGTACTGTATAATTATTACGTTCAAATTGCCAGTACGAAGATGACAATTCCAAAGTAATAAATGACGCTCTGGAATATATTGTAAAATTTTCATTGACAAGTTCGTTGAACTTTTCGTATGGCACAGGTTTTCTAAGTTTAATCATATTGTAAACGTTTTCACTCTTATAAGCATTGCTTAGAATTATTCCCATTAGCAAAAAGCTTCCAACCGCACATCTTAAATTAATGGGTGTTGTAATGCTAACCGAAAAAGGATCTCCTTGCTCAACCATCACCTTCCAAATGGATAGAATATACCTGTTTATATTTCCAAATATTGGCGTAATGGCTGCTTTCAATTTATTGTGGTTTAGCATTGGTTTCTGAAGTCTATTTATAGCCCAACTTAAAACAAATCCCGAAAGTATTATGAACATCCAAACCAGCTTTTGGAACACCTTAAACAATTCATTAATCGGTAAGCTAGTTTTTCCTCGGTCGCCACCACAACTTACAAACCTGAGATTAGTATAGTCAGATGGTAAGGACAACAAGTTTTGTGCATAATACATCGTAGATTGTCCGCTTACATGCATATTACTTTGAAAATCTGCTGTGTAAAAATCAACATATTCGGATCCTTTAGTAAGCTTACCATTACTACAAATATAACCTTCAGATGAGCGATAGGTATAGTTAAGCATTGCTTCGGTAAGCAAATGAGCTAATCCGTGATACAATATATCGTTCCAATGCTCAAATGGAAGATTTCCAAATGATCTAGACTTTTCCGACAATAAGTTAGGACAGTATTCGAGATGATATATTATTCCATCAAATATCCTGTCTTGTTTGTTTCTAACGTACAAATGGTGTAAAAACCATAGTGTATTAGATTCTGGATTCGATTCGGACATAATCGGGTTCACTTTAATGACAGAAGGATTTCCCCAAAAATTACTAGCCTGGCAATTGCCACAGTATTCTAGTTTTACGATGGATTTGAATGTACCAGTATTTTCCATTAAATTTGATTTTATTAACTGAGTTTCAAAATAGGCAACGAGAAACAACCTATTCGATAGTTTCAGAACTTTAACGTTTGACGTCGTATCCCCAAGAACAACGTCTGTAATCCAGCTGTACAATGGTTGAATTTCGTCGTCATCCTCGTTCATTACGACAATACTTGTTTTGCCATTTGATTCCTTGGAGTGTTTAACTGCGAAGCCGTGGTCATTAGTTGAATTGTTTTTCAAGAAAATCATCAAATGTTTCTTTGGAATGCTGGATGGTTGCATTAGTTCTAAGAATTTGTTTTGTGCTTCAATTTCATAGTGAAATATTTCTGGAGATGTGAGAATAACCAAAAAGGGGTCTGGGAAAATTTGGATGTGCAGCTGACTATTCCAAGGTCTAGCTTTTGATGAATATTTAAATATATTCAACCGAGTGCATAAATCGTGCACTCGCTCTTCTTTTATTAGAAATTCTGCTCGGCTAAACATCGAAGATGTATGGTATTTAGCACAAGGAATACTTCTACCTGTCCCTGCGATTGTTTGATTCGGTTTCAAGGTACCATAGGGCAGCCAAATTAGACTAAAATTTGATTTAAATCTTTTGTGGTTTGATCGCCATAAGATCGCCGATGTAACACGTCTTAGTATAACTGGATGATATTTTATTGAAATATCGATTCCTTCGGGATTATCGATTAGAATGAAACTTTGTGTTGTTGAAAGTTGATGTAAAAGCGAGTCGCTATTCACAATGTTAGGATAGCTTTTTACCTGCTTCGTTGGGAATTTCTTGAGATGCCGTTCTCCTGTCGTTCGCTTTACCATGGTGTTTAGATTTAATTTTGGGAAACGTTTTGGAAGTGCAAATATTTTGTAGTTATAACTTTGGGTGCTATTTCCAAGTATTAGAGCAAGTAAGTTAAAAAAGATGACAAGCAACCAATATCGAGCGTTTTGAACCATTTTATCTTTTAGTTTGCCACCTGTGAACTACGAACTAAAGATTTAGTTTTGTCGAAAAGCACTAAAGTTAAAAAATATTTGGTAAATTAGTTTAATCACAAGTCAGCGTTTAATTTTAAATAATTCCAATGAAACAAGTCTAATTTTATTTGTCAAATTTATGGGAGCTAAAAGTCTGCTATTGTTTTCAAGTACATCATAAAAATTACCCAAATTTTGATCTGAAGCTTTTTTCCAAGCATAAATCTCTGAATAAATTGTTAACAAATGTTCATATTTCTCTGACGCGGCTAAAAGATGTGGACTTATTTCATATAACGTTGGTACTGTACAATTATTACGTTCAAATTGCCAGTAAGTAGATGACAATTCCAAAGTAACAAATGACGCTCGGGAATATATTGTAAAATTTTCAGTGACAAGTTCGTTGATACAAACTTGACAAACTTTTACTAAAACGACTTGATGTATACTTATATTTAACGTGTTCTTACAACCATTCTTCAGAATTTCTTTAATTCTTTAAATGATTTTGATTTTTTACACTCTAGTTTTGTCGAGTGCAAATATTGCCAGAAACAGTAGCTTCAAGAATTGTCATAACATAAACTTTTAAAAAAATCGAGCACAATATTGGGAATAACAGGATGTGTGTGTTATGCCAGATAGACAAAAACATGTTGTCTCGAAACGTAATGGGATTTTGAAGAGTTTTTAATTAAGCTGTAGGCGTGTCACTTTAAAAACTGTATCTATGGACCTTTTTAATTATAACAGGATATTATTTTTTTAAACATTACACATACATATTTTTAAAATGTATTGGTCACTGTAGGAAATTTCTGTTTTTCTAGGAAAAGGACTACAGACCTTATTGCTAGAAGCTTCGATAGTACTTCTGGTGGGTCATATGATTGTTGTTTATAAACGTAAATGTTGCACCTCTAGTTAGCCTCTATAACCTATACAACTGAGCACGATCTTGTATGAAGTCTTAACTCGTGTTTAAGATATCAGTCTTTAGATGAATCATGTTCATGCATCAATTAATAATAACTAAGCTTCTATTTTCGTCAAATTATTAACTGATGTAGGAGATGACACCTGCCGAGTTCTCGAACTTGACCCATGCATTATACTACGAAAATGCGTTGAACTTCACGTCATCCTCATATTTTTGTATTGTATACGTATTTATTTATTTCATATATTCAATTTTACATCCTTTTTTATTGTAGATTAGATAAGAACTTTATAAGCAATTAAAATATGACTACTAACATGAGTAACGTGTCAATATATTCATAATGTGAATATAAATTTGAGTCTTGACCATATACAATATACACAAATTGATATTTACTCCATTCAAGTGTATTTGACCAAAATCAGTGAAAACACGACTTATTTTATTATAAGGAATATAAATAATTAGTTGTTACTTGTAGTTTAGCATCACGCGTGTTTTCTTAAATAGGCAAGCAAGTTTGATAAATGGTTATATAACAATGGTTGCATATATATCAGCCGCATTGTATCTGAAATAATTGAGAAATATTTACACATTTGTGCTAGCGTATTCCACACAAATAAAATTTACCATTGCATTTTTACAGTTGCCTTGAAAAAATAACATAGCGATAGTGATAATCGTAGTACGAGTTGAATTGATATTCATATGCAAACCAAACCGTAAGGTAATCTACATACAACAAAAGCAATTTAGGGATAGTTTGTATATGACAGTGATTGCACAGTCGAGGCTATTGTTATGATAGTTTTTATACGCATATGTTGTCATGCGATTGTTGTATGAGCTTTTTATATAACGGTTTACCAAGGCGTATCTCTTATCATAGCCTATTTGTTCACTCGCATGATAACGATAAGCGAAAATGTAACCCTGAGTACAATCAGCTAGATATTGAGAAGGCGAGTCACAAGGTATGAACATGAAATGTACAAAGTGTGACGTGATTGCAACAGCCATTATTAAAACAGTGCGGTTTGTGTATTTGTCGTGTTTAAGTTGTGCGGTACCATCTCTACCACGTAAATTAATACAAAATCATTAGTTTTACTCTTTTGTCATAACATTTGTTTTTTATGGAAGGAGAGTTTCCCGAAGACCTAAAATGTCCCGTTTGCTTTGAAGTTCCTGAAAAGGAAATTTACCAGTGCAAAAATGGACACACAATTTGTGACGAGTGTTCGAAAGACATCTCCCTCTGCCCACAATGTCGTGTGGAAATGGGTGGGGATGGTAAAATACGGAGCCGTGCCCTAGAGAATCTACTGGACATGATGAAATTCGATTGCTCTTATAAAGCTGATGGTTGTACAGAAAAGACCTCAAGGAAAGATATTACCAGTCATTTCGACAGCTGTCCATTTGGGTAAGTTAAATGTAATCTCATGAATTCTCTTTTTAAAGTTAACTTTTAGTTAAAACGTTAAAATTAAATATTTTCAGTGGCGAAAGAATACAATTTTGTAAACATCTCGGCTACGACTGCAATTTCCAAGTTAACTCTAATCAGTCAGGAACCTTATTCGGTCATTTACGGGATGCTCATCAAATTGCAACAAATGACGGAAATGCGATCAAGATTAAAATGAAAAGAATAACCAAAGCTGATCCTAATATGAAAATATTGTGGACACCTTTGATCGTTACCCTAAACAACAAACAGTTAATTATATTAGCGTATACGAAAGACAATGCCGTTTCCTTTACTACGATTTGTATTGATGATGAAGAAGGCGACGGTTATCGTATTGAATATAATATCGAGCCGAATTCAGATAAAGTAAGATATTTAAACCAACTAAAAATATATAATTTATATATATGTAAATGTAACTATGTTCATATATTGTTAAATTTATTTTCAGTGTCCGAACCTGGAATGGGGAACAAAAATAATTCCCTATACTCAGTCCGAATCTATTATAAAAAATCCTCCATTCTTAATCCCATTTGATCTCCTTGGGACCAACTACATTGAAAACGATCACTTAACTGTTCGAGCATTTATTCGTACACAAGATGACTTGGCCGAATCTGAACGTACAACTGGTTATCATCATACTATGCGTACAGAGCTTCACATACCGCAACAAAATCGTTTTAAAAAGCAAACTGCACCAACTTTACCAGTATCAGTAGAAACGCCATCAGAACCATCACAACTGGTTAATATTCCCCCAACTTTAAATATTCCACCACCACCGCAGCAAACTTTACCCCATTCCTTAACATTTCCATCGGTCTTAACTCTACCAATTATGGGAAGTATGCCACATTCGTCAAGAAGGCACCGGCACAAACATCATAGAAAATCAATGGACCAAAAAGTTTCCAAACTGTTGAATCCCATGGCTACTATGTCGATTTCCGGCGAGAGTCATCAACCTGTTAATTGTCATAAAGTTTGGAATAGTATTGGTTGTGACGCATGTAAAGTTCGACCTTTAGCTGGCGCTCGATACAAATGTCTTCAGTGCAAGAATTATGACCTTTGTGGTTCTTGCTTGTCATTGAATGTGCATCCTCATCATTTTGTTTTACTAACGTGTGAAGCTCAAAGTGATGCCATTATGCAGAAAATCAGGTATTAAACTTAAATGTTAGAATAAATTCTGTTGATCCAATTAGTGTAAAAATAATAAAATGCTCTTAATTCATAGAGATGGACATTTAAGTAAGAAGGCATATATTGAACGTTTAAAAATTCCAGAAACAGGTAAACGTTTTTAAGAATTAAAAAATTATTTTGATTGTTTTTTTGAACACGGTAATTTAAACAATGTCATTTTTGTAACTTAATTTTAGAAACGGATTCTAGTAATTCATTAGAGACTACATTTCAGCCCCAGCTAACCCGCTGCTCCAAATGTACAAGCAACGCGGATTACATATGCCTTCAGTGTTCCATCACCCAAAATAACAAATTTTGTTCGGAATGCTTTGTCAGAGATATAACGTCTGCATTTCATAATGCACACCATTTCTATGCAGTAACACGGACTCAAAGGGCGAGAAAGTTTGTGCTTTCAATTCTTCTATTAGAAGGGTTGGCCTAATTAAATTAAAAAAGTATGATGATGATGATCAATGATTATGTAAAAAAAACATGATTTATAATAAAATAATATTCATCTTTTCCTTTCAACACTTGCATATTTATCTATTATTTATCTTAATTAAAACTTGAAGTGAGAATGTCAGGGACGAGCAGTTAACTTGTTTAAACTTTATTGCGTGTTACTAGGTGAAAACCGTAAACCGTAACAATGTAATGCAGATATTTTGGGTATGACGCGTGGATTGGTATATGAACAAAGGCTGTCGTCGGTAAACTTGTTCTGTTGTTTGTGTTTACATCTCTGCTCAACTCTCAGCTGGTTCGCTGCGGGGCTACAACAACAAACAAACCATTACACAATGGAGGGAGATCATTTGTCATGGTTTTTTTTAAATTAACACTAAATGATTTTTTTTTTCTAATTTGTTGTTAAAAACTGGCAACTTACACTTGTGTCCTGTAAAATGGAAAAGCTAGAAACGAATGTGGAGTTGACAACTAGCCACAATAAACTAGCTGATAAAATTAGTTCAATGGGCTATTGTATAATTTGTTTGAAAAAAGGAAGAGGTTTTAATAAAGTTTCCTCGTCCCATAATGAGGACAGGGGAGTAGTAGGGGCACCAAGTTTTTTGAACACTTTAAATGAGATTTGGAGAGTACTACAAAGTGATTCGAAAAGGAAGCCTGTGCAGAATGGGGATAGCAGTTTGTCGAGAGTTTCCATGGAAGATGTACTGCTGGAAGGGGCAAAGGAGGGGGCATCATTTTCCGAGGTACCTGCTCTGTGCCAGTTGTGCCATGGAAAAATTGTCGTTCTGGAGAATCTGATGAAGGCTGTGAGGCGACAGGTTCAAGGAATTAAATTGATGTTGATGGAATCCCGGAAAGGGGGAAGATTTGAAGGGAGATTGGAGCAATTTCAGAGGGCCTTAAAGGAAAATGAATTGGGGGATAGTGAAATTAAGTCTACTATGCAGATTGTAGACATCTTTGGCAGTTCGTCGATGGAACAGCAGCATAATGAAAATGTTGAAAGTGAAGAAGCAACGGCTACAAATACAGGTTAATTAATGGTCTTGTTTTTCTATGTAATTAACTTTTAGGCAATTTGGTGAATACCCTCATGATTTAGGTATAACATATTTTGGATTTTTTAATTATTCTAGGTCAACGGAACGACAAAGGTCATAATTCAGACAGTATTCAGATAGACAAGGAAGAAGACTGGCACTGGCAGGAATCAAAGGGCTCTGTGGATCAAGAAGAAATACCATCACAGTCGTCATCTTCAATTGTCCTTGAAACAGAACTTCCAAACTCATGTACATGTAATTAATTGAAGTGGATTTGTCGCTCAATTTATAAAATATTTTAATTGAAGTTAAATAATTGTTTTTGCAGTAGTCAAGTCGGAAGATAATTCTAAGGTCAGTAACGACGACGAGGCTGATGAGGATGACTCAAATTGGTCATGGGATGGTGATAGTGATGAAGACGATGACACAATTAACATAAAAGCTGAAGACGAGAATGAACGTGACGATATTGATGGGGATGAAGATGATGGTCCAAATTGGCCATGCGAAGATGAGGATCCGGTTAACATTAAATCTGAAGAAATGGACGAAGGTGACGATGATGATGACTCTGGCGATAATGAAGAGTTATCAAGTGATCAGTATGAGGACGAGGAGGAAGAATTTATGACTGTAGAAGATGATCAAGGTGTTCCTGTCATTGAAAAGGATCCACTGGAAATTCCATTCCATTGTTCAAAGAGGAAGATACATAATACCACAACTTTAACAATGAAAACGCCAACATCAACAGCATCATCATCCTCCCAAATATTTTGTGACGTAGAAAACTGCACCTGGAAATCCTCAACAGTATCGGCACTCTTCACCCACAAAAGAAACTGCCATCCAACTCCAGCACAAAAATTATTAAATGTTCGAAAATTTAAAAAGACGTCCATTCTCCGTCGCTCAGCAGTAGGAGCATCATCTTCTCAAAAAGTGTATCCCTGCGACTTGGAAGCCTGCACCCAAAAACTTCTCAGCGTGGAGTCCCTCTACCGCCATAAAATGCAATGCCACTCAGATCTGATGACCCAACTGAAAAAATTTGCACCTCCCCCCATATATAAATTCCAATGCAGTTGCGGACGAAGATTCCAAAGCCACCAAGCTCGCTACCTTCACATGTCGAAAAATCAAGGCACCCATCCAGAATTTATTCCAGAAATTAAGATAGAGTTGGGGAGTCAAAATTGTGACCAATGTGGCGAATCTGTAAAATTGACCAATATTTTGGAACATTTATCCGGGAGCCACTTGGGGGGCTCATCAGAGCATGTGATCAAGTGTCCCAATTATGATCAGTGTGGTCACATGTTCACCCACTCAAAAGATTTACACGAGCTTCATCTCCCATCGATAACAAAGCGACTTGGAAATTCCTGCAGAAGAAAGGCCCAGGAGAGTAAATGTGACTTGATTTGTGAAGCTTGTGGATTCACAGCTGGCAAGCGAATTAGACTACAAACCCATGTGGCTAATGAACATGAAAGGACGGGAACCTTACCTAAAAATTTAAAGTGTCCGATAAGCGGTTGTGATAAAATGTTTGCTGTGAAGCAAAGTGTTTATTTCCATTTACATATTCATCGTCGTCATCCTCCGATAACTAACCAATTATGTAAGTTTTGTCTGCAACCAATTAAAATTGAGGAGATTGAGGGGCATTTGAAAGACAAGCATGGGATATTAGAGGTGATCAGCTGTAAAATGTGTCCGTACAAGTTTTCTGAGAGGGAGGGATTCGTGGAGCATTTAAGGGAACATCGCTTGTCTTGTGACATTTGTGGAGCAACTTGTCAGGGAAAGCTGAGGTTGACAAGGCATCAAGAAAGGGAACATGGGATGGGGGAGAACGCATCTCAGAAGGAATGGAAATGCGAGTTGGATAAATGTGGGAGGATTTTTAAGAAAAAGCATTATTGGGAAAGACACGTGAATGTAGTTCATAAAGGAATCAAGCGTTTTGTGTGTGACATTTGTGGAAAGGCGTTCGGTCTTCCGGCGAGCTTGAAGGGGCATCGGGATGCAGTTCATTTGGGATTAAGGCCGTGGGGATGTGAGGAATGTGGGGAAAGATTTGCTACTAGTTCGATACTCAAGCATCACAAGTTGATACATACGGGGGAGAGGCCGTTTGCCTGTGGGATTTGTGGACAGAGGTTTAGACATAAGGAGGTGTTGAATAGGCATGAAAAGGGACATGAGGAGAAGGGCAAGGATTTTAGGCCGAATGGTCCGATGAAAAAGATTAGAAAACGGATAGCTCCTCAATCACGATCGTCAGTCATCAGGAAAAAATGAACATAAGAAATTTTTGTATTGAACTTGTGATTTGATATTTTTTAAATGTGAGTTCTATGATTGATTATGATGATTTCCGGAAAACTATTGCTCTGAAATAAAACCATTTGAGAATGATATGCAATGCTTTTTTATTTCATTGATATTACCAATTTGCTAATTAAAAATAACAACTCAAGACATGATTTTAGTCTAAAAAATTTACTGTTTAATATTTTTTCTCATTTTTTTGTTATTTTTTAAAATGTTTTATTGTACATTGTACAGAACTATTTTTCAGAAAAAAATTCTTAATTTTCTTGTACCAAAACTGACGCTGACAGTCTAACAAGCCTAAATGCTAAACTGAAATCACGTTTTATGCCTTGGTTCAGAACCTAGCTTTCCGAACAGCTCGAAGTATTAGACTGAAATTTCCTGTTTCCTTTACACTTCTACTATGCCCTACGCCTAGTTTCCGTGTCCTAAAAATGCCACCTTCTGGCAATGATGATAGGAAGTTAAATTAATCAACTAAAACACCAACTGCTATTAATTAATTAAATCA
>JAQFZH010003235.1:0-14275 GCA_034695485.1 Entomobrya nivalis | reverse complement strand
GCCATGAGGCATCTGACTGCAAATGCACATAAAAACTATCCATGTTGATTGGTGTGCTTGCATAAGATGAATGAAGTAATTTATGCCAGCTTCTCATTTAAAAAGGGGTAAAAATTGTGTGCTACCGGCAGCAGCTTTTATAAGATAAGATACATTCAATAAAAAATACATTTAATGGTATGTACATACAAACACTTTATTCCATGCAGTATAGCAGATGGCTCATGTTTCCAAACAAGTTGGATACTGGTATCCCTTTTTAAACATGATGATGATGATAGTGTTAAGTGTATAGAGATATGAGATCCTTCTCGCGGATGTAGAGTTGAGATGCGATGAGGGGAAAAATATATAGCTATATAGAGATTTCTTCTCTGCTATTGAATGAACCCTTTTTTTACATGAGAGTTTTAATTGATGTGGGTGATAGAGATATGAGATCCTTCTTGCGGATGTAGATGTGATGCGATGAATGGGGAAATAGCTACATTTTAATCTTAAGTGCAACTCTATTGACATTATTATTGAATGACATGACATTGATTTAATGTCTTATAGATAATGGGAGAGACAAATATGAAATGAGTTACACTGCATTAGGGAGGCCTTTTAATTGCCTTTATTTTGATAGGTTGCACTCTTAAATGCAGCTCTATTGACATTTTTATTGTGACATTGATTTAATGTCATATAGATAATGGTGAGATAAAAATAAAATCTTTCTACGGATGTAGAGATAACGTGCATTAGGGAGGCCTGTTTATTGTCATCATTTTGACAGGTTGCACTCTATTGGGCGATTACCTTTCATCGCCACCGATAACCTTTTAACCTTTAATTAGCTGATAAGAAAACCTTCCGCAAATGTTGTCCCCATCACTACTCCTAAAAATGCAATTGCAATTGGGTCCATTTACATAGGGGAAAGATTTTTGTAACTATTCATATTCATTTGTCATGGCAGTTTACGTAAGTGCATATGTATATAATTTATCATGTTAGTACGTATTCAATCATAACTTAATCGATTGATTTTGTAGTTGATTGATATTTTTATCAAGAAACATTAAAATAATAGCAAGAGATGTTTTAATTGAGTAGAGTAAAGGATTAAAACATATTTATGGCACGCATTTTTCTAGGAAAGAGAAGATCACATGCTTTTTGTAGAGACAGATGGTAATATCACGCATGTATACAAAGTATGTATGTATGTATGCTTGTATTGTATGTAAACAAGGTAAACAGTGAAAGTGTAGCATTTGACAAAGTGGTAAACATGTGTGTGAACATTTGCTCAGTTGTCGAACTTGTAATTGTAAAAGTTCTCCATTAATGAAATATATCATATTTTTAACGAAATGGATAAAAAGACTGATAAGCACGGTGTCAGTGTTTCCGACACAAGATACCGCCAACTGTCCTTGCAATTATTTGGAGATCCTAGAGTGAAGACCTCGAAGTGCTACCAAGGACCCCTTGTCGACCTGTCACAGAAGTGTGCAGTTAAAGTTCACAGGACACCACAAGTGACACCGTTAACTCATCGTCAGAATGTGCCTCATCAACGCTGCCTTATATGCTACTCATCCAATAATTCCTTGGAACCGAATCAAAGTTGGGGTGATTTTTCTGAGTTTGTGAGGATCCTCCATGAGCCAGTGTCTTCACCAAATGGAAACAAATCATTTAACTTAACAGTTAAACAATTCAAGTCTGGAGGAACTGCTAGCTATCTCTGTGATAATTGTAATGCAGCATGTGGTAAACTTGTGGAGGTGTATCGTCAATTGAAGATATTAGAACAGGAAGTTAAAGTATTCCAGGTCAAGTTCCGGAATGCAATTCAACTGTCCAAAGCGATTGCTGAAAAAGAAAAAGTTGTGAGATCATCATCATCATCAAATCTAACTTTGGATCGATTAAGGACATGTCTAATTGGTGGAAAGGGAAAATGGGAGGCAATAAAAGAAGAACTGATGGGATACGTTAACTTTGACAAAAATACTAATGAAAAATCAGTGTCAGGGCCTTGTCCAGAGGTACCCCCAGAAGAAAACACAGTTAAAATAAAAAGTGACTCAAATGTTAACAGTCTGGAAAGGGAAATTAATTCTGGAGTGGATGAAGATAACGCATTTTTCGATGATGACATCGTTAGTAATCCAAACTGTATTTCGGATGATGATGGTGAAGATAACCAAAAGAAAAGTTCAAACGAGATTCCTCAACAACAAGTTGATAATTTAGAGAAAAAAGTTGAGGAAAGTGGAAACCAAATCGTTAAACCGTATAAAAAACGAGAGTAAGTTAATTGCATTTTAAATATACATCAAGTAATTAAAAGGCAATTGTTTATTAATTTTTAAATAATTGGATTTTTTTTTTGATGTAGGCCCAAACCTGGACGAATATATTCGATGACACCTAAAGCAATCTACTGTCGTGCACTCCGAGCCAAATACGCTCACTTATCCGACAAACAAAGGCAAGCTTATCTGAAAACCTTACCCAAGGTGGTCAGAAATGGGAAACCAGTTCCAAAACTTGCCTTTGAAGATCTCAAGCAATCGAAATCAAATGCTTCGCATCTTAGATGGCGAAGAACTTATGGGAAAACAATGACGATTACTGCTTACAAGGAAAGGAGACGTAAAGAGCTAATTGAAGTACAAAAGGTTAAAGATGGCAAGATTGGTAATGTGCCTGGACGTTCCAACATTGCACATGCTGGAGTACGAATAAAGTGGGAGGAGAAAGGGGATGGGACGATTATTTATAATGGAGTCCAAGTAAGAACCAACGAGGATGGGACATTTTCGTGTATTTTATGTGAAAATAATGGAGTTGCTGTGCAACCGATTAAAACCAAGGGAGGAATGAGCAGTCACATTAAAAGAGTACATTTTGGTAAATTAATTATAATTAAATTAATAAACTTCGATTATGATTTATGTAAACGCTTTTTTCAAATATTTCATTTTGGTTTTTTTTTCAGCCCGTACCAATGGTCACCCCTGTGATAAATGCGACGCCAAATTTTTTTACCACCATCAGTTAGTCCAACATGTTCTTGGAAAACATGTGGGTTTGCAGTGTGAGATTTGTGGAATAAGTTTCCCATATGCGTCATCACTCTTTGTCCATAATAGGGTGAAGCATCAAGGCATTAAGCCTCATGTTTGTATGTACTCTGATTTACGTATATGTATTTCCTTTAAAATTTAAACTAAAAAATTGTAATGTTTTTAATTTTTCTTTGTTTTGCTATATTTTTCAAATTTATTAGGTGAGCATTGTGGAAAGGGATTTGCAACAAGGAAGGATATGACCATTCACGTAAGAAGACATACAGGGGAACGTCCATTTGTTTGCCATGTGTGTGCACAGACATTTGTGGAAAAGCAGAGCATGAAAAAACATATTCAAAAGCTTCATCCAGGAGAACCGTTTGAGGAACCAGTGAAACAGAACATTCGAATTTGAAACTTGGATATAAAATTTTGTATTTCTTAGTACACTCTCTTTGTATTTTTGTGTATTATATATTTATTAGAACGTTTATGACATAATAAAACTACCTTCAATTAATTTTTATACATGGTTTAAAATGTTATAAATTATTAAGTGGTAATGTGTTTATTTTGTATTCATTTAAATTCATACAAACGTTACAATGACATAATATATTGCTCACGAATTCACTTGTTGTCTTTATCACAACTTGAACTCACACTCAGTATTTATTAGCAATCTTATCTTATGAGACAACTGATGTATACAGCATCACAAACCATTTCGAGAAAATGCTTATCAATAATGATAAGTGATTCAATTAAAATCAAAACTATAGCTACGTGTTCTTGGCGGACTACTGGGGCATATATAACATTTTTAGAATATATTTTATAGAATAAATCGCGTTTAGAATGTTTCCTTTTAGAACACCCCAATTAAAATAATTTTCGTTAGACTTGTTGGATTTATGTCACCCCACCAAAATAATGAGACTATCCACTCGGGCCATCACTCGAACAACTTGGACCACTTGGCATTTAAAGTTGGGGTTTTGACCTTCCGGTCTGAATGTTGAGATAGTCGGGATCATGGGTCTCGAAGTTCCAGGCAAGAACCTTCCCACAGTTTAAGAATACCTTGTTCAGGCCTAGTTCTAAAAAGAAGGTGACGGCTTTCTCGCAGTCGATTATGCTTGTCTTGATTTTCTTCCGGTACATCAAGGACACTTCGGAGGATGGGGAAGTTTTTTTATTTCTTTCGGGCGCCTTAAACTTTACCTGAAGGTAGAAGGCTCATTGGAAGAGAATGCAGGAGGAGCTGGCTCCATCTTTGTCCAATGGTTTTTGTAATAATTTTAGTTACCTTAATTTTTTATAATGCAAATTGTACAAAAAATTATAGTAATTGAAAATTTCATGTTGACATCCAAACATAGTCAACCAGGTAAGTCAAGCACGCAAAATAAATAGATAGCACGGACTACAGATCCTACTTTATGGGGTTTTAAAAAATCCACTTTATTTATATTTTTAAATAATATTTTTTTTCAAAATCTAAATTATTTACCGGAAATTAATGGAAATAAAGTTAAAATGACGTTTGCTTAAAGAGATTAATAACATTTAATAATTTTTAATTCGTTCGTTCATGAAACCGTAATAAAAAATGACACGGCATGTTTAATAAAAGCATATATTTGTTTTAATTAGTCGAACAACTTTTGTGCTCTCTTTATTTATTTCTTATCAAGCTTTTGTTTTCAATTGTAGCTAACTTTCATTTTCATTTATTAAGTTACATCAAATTTTTAAAAGCAACTATTAAAAACATAATAATTACCGCCATTTTATTTACACCTTTCATACAACCAGCTCCATTATCATTAATACTTACTCTCTTCACCGACCCAATAATTCCCACAAACGAGTCTTTATACTGGAAATAATCCTCTGGAGCATTGATTGGTAAACCACTACTATCTTCTGGCCTGAACTGTGTAACATTTCCAGCAAAATTGGCCTCAGTATATCCTGTCCACGAATCCTTGCTAAATTGTAACTGAGACAACATTGCAAACGGCCTGGGTGGCAACTTTGTCGTCTCACTTTTATCAGCTACATATTCTAGTCCTTGAAATGTACGCCCAGTATAAAATAGAATTTGGCTTGTAGTCCTATCAGCAGGTCCTCTTGGATCTGCAGAATAAACTTGATAGTTTTCAGGATCACTAACATCCCAATCAGTTTTATTAACACAAAGGCCCTGAGGCGGCTTCGTGTTGAAGTAGATGAACGAAGAGCCTTCAAATGTCTTATATATTGTAACTGACCATCTAAATATTACGTAAAGTGTTTTTTAAATTAGTACAGAAATTAAGTCAAAAAATTCATATGCAAAAATTACTTACAATCCAAGTATATGCATTGAAGATGAGTTTGCTACCCATGTGCTGTCCAATGAATCCTGAGTACCTGTGAAGGTTTCGTTTTTGTCCCCAGTACAACCCAAGTTTTCAAAGAACGTTATTTGTTGCGGAGTTGCGTCCACATTTAAAAAACTGCAAAGAGTTATAACCAGGCTTAAAAGTAAGCCGGTTCGAGTTGAAAATTCCATTTTGATGTTGTTCGATTAAATGCTAATTAAGATGTGATGGGTATCCGGAATATTCGATGCAGTATATAAGTTTTTGATTTTCAGTACGACATTCAAATATAAGTTTATTTATTTTATGTTGTAACTTTACGATTTTTTATACATAATTTATTTTATACTGTATGATGAATGATGTAGTTTTTTATCAATACACCATGTTCCTTCCTATCTATAATATTTCAGCAAGCCAATTAATTCGTTGTCAGTACTTTGATTTATAATGTCAATTTTATTGATTGATTGATTGATTTTTATTTACGTGTTAAAATATGTTACAACAAGAAATACATATGTAGCTGATTTCCGACACGGACACAATGGTTTTAGGCATTATATCATTCCAAACATTGACAGTAGTCATGAGAAAATAATATAATAATCATCATAGCCATATATAAATTTATACTAGTCAACTAATTTAAATAAATGTTTGATCTTAAATAAATATTGCATAATTAAATCCACAAAATTGAAATTGGGCGACTCCTCATTATAAATGATTGGTCTATTTGAGAATAGAGCGTTCCATTCGAACACCAAGTTCTATCGCGTAAGCAATCCAAAAAGCATTTTAAAATAAAATGCTGTTTGAGCAATTTTTAAGGTAACGACCTTATAAATATATGCGATTGACAAGGAGAAATATATTTTTAACACACTTATTCTTAGGTTTAAATAAGAACAATATCGAATGTATTGTTCAATTTAACCGAATCACGACATTTTAATCTGAAGTTTTATGTCGGAATCAATAATTTTAACAAATCATGGCCAACTTGTCAAGTCACAAAATTATTCGAGTGTTCAATGAGTTGTATAACAAAAACTCACAAAATGTTCCATTGGCTCATCAAAAAATCTCAACGGACAACGCCCGTAATCGATAATATGTTTACTTATCTCAACATTATTATCATCTAAATAGTTTTTATTCATATATACACGTTTTTCTTTGCTCGTTCTCATATTAGTCCCTTGTTATCAATCAGCCAAGCTAGTAAAATTTAGCCAGTTTTGAAGTTACCATAAAACCAAATTGCGAAGTTCTAAAGATGCATTTCAAATTAATTATAATTCTAGCAATAACTTGTTGCTCTAACTTAACTGTAGCCGGCAATTATCCACAGTACTTACAAGCATATCGCTATAAATCCTGCCTTGGACCAGCCGCAAATTTCCTTGAGACAAACACCAATGTTACTGGGGATTATCCAGAGTTAACTTTCATATCGCAAACTGTGCAAGGATTGTGAGTCAACTTATTATATCGTTAGTCGAAAATATATCTGTATTTTTTTAAAAAATAAAACACTTTCAAATCTTTTTTACTATAACTATTTAAGGTGGAGAATTATTCAAAACGGAGTACAAATTACTATACTGGTGCCTTATAGTAGCACAGTGAGGTCATGTTTGACAATAAATGGACCAACAGACCCTGTTTTGGACTCAGTGCAGAGCTTGGCGGATGGAGATTTTGATGATTCTGTCTTGACCTTATACTCATTAGAAAACTTTGATGGAGAGCCACTTGCCATTGATGAACAGGGTGTGAGCAAGGTGGAACAGGAAAAATTTAACATTGGCTCATGGACACTTACAGGACCTCAAAGTTTTACAGTTTTCGATGGAGAGAGTTTTACAGG
Organism: Entomobrya nivalis; assembly: GCA_034695485.1. NCBI lineage: Eukaryota > Metazoa > Arthropoda > Collembola > Entomobryomorpha > Entomobryidae > Entomobrya > Entomobrya nivalis. The sequence goes on along the minus strand of JAQFZH010003235.1, from coordinate 6,959 downwards.
AAATGCGACATGTTTGGAAGTGGGATCGCAGGCTAGTAGAGATGGGATGGGCATTTCTGTAATGTTTAGTGTGCAAGGTGAGCTTCTGGTGAGGTCCGCCAGGGTAGGGTGCGACGAGAGAAAAATTAGAAGTTTAAAAGGAGATTCGAAGGAAAGGGTTATGACAAGGGATGCTAATGGCTTAGAGGTTAAAGAAGGTGTAAGGGTAAAACTAGAAACCCTACCCGAAGTTATTATTGTAGCTTAACTGGCAAACAAATTTATTTGTAAAATACGTGATACGTATATTTGTAACGTTGGTCAAAATATTTGAGAACAATGTCAATAAAAAAATGTTTAAATAGCATAATAATCGAACATTTATTTACAATCTTTTGGAGCGTCTGACGTTAATCCATCGTTCCATTTTATGTTGCCCTTGAATATATTGCCTTTCCATTAAAATATATTACTGTTCCACTGAACCTGGTCATGCTACAAGAGGTCAAGAATGTAAAGACGAATGTGGTTATCATGGCAAGAGTTATCAGTGGTGTTATCTAAAGAAAGGAGGCTGGGACTACTGTTCCCTTATTGAGGATACAACACTCTTACAATTCACTACTAAAGGGGATGAATGTCAGAACTATTGTGACTTAGGTAGGTTGATTCTTTTTAAAAAAACTAGGTGTTAATAAGCTTGGTTATTTTACACTTTACTAACAAATAATCTTCATTTACGTTTCCTCCTACCGTAAAACATTGTGTGTTGCATAAAAGAGGGTGGAACGTTTGTATGCCGGAAAAAAGATAAAACTTCAGCTGAATGTTCTCCTGTCGACGGTGTCGCTTCAAATGGGCCAGGGTGTAAGAGCCTATCCAACGACGGAAAGAACTCATGTCATTATGATAGCTACCTCAAGTATAGTTGGTGTTACACCAATGGTGACTCGTGGATCAACAATTGGGGTTACTGCTCCAATTCTAAAGTGGACAATTGGCCCATTTTACAAACAAGGAGAGGGAAACGTGCTGGTAACTTTTATGAAAAAAGTTTAACAAACATAAGTACATAAGATGAAAAAATTAAGATTATCGTTTTCCATGTGAATATTTTTTTTTTTATAGCGGCTAGGTCATGTAGTTCTAATGTGCCAATGACCGAAATTCATCAATTTAGACAGCGTCGTGCGAATGGCGCCACCCTAGTAACTGCAATTTACGCTGAAAATCCTAACAGTCAACGTATTCGCTATGCGGAAAGAGAATTTAGAAGTGATTCACAAACAGTATTATATAGTTGGCTCAGAGGGCTACCTTTTGATAGACGGATTGGTGGAACAACAGAGCAGAGCAACGGCCGAATTCGGCTAGACCGACAACGTAATTGATTTTATTTTTTAAATGTAATTTAAATTAGTTACTTTACAATTTAGTACAAGTTGATTTTCTCTTAATTGTGTAGCAAATCGCATTAACACTCCAAATCATGGGATTTTTATGAATTGGCAATTACAAATCAACGAGGATGATCGATTACCAACTACTGTCGCTCAAGTTGCGATTCCCGAAACTTTCCAGGGTTATGGATCGACAGCACTACGCGTATGGCGAAGAATGTTAGTTGCTGGGTTACACCATAGTCTAAACAGAGGTGCTACTGTGTGGATATTTCAGCAGCTCGTAGACAGAAATGGAAATCTGCAATGTCCAAGAAGAGGAAACTGCGTATTTTTTCACACTTTCCATATTTCCATAAGCTGTAAATATTAGGGTCAGTTATAGTTATGATTTACACTATAGTCCCAACAAGGGCGCTACTGTGTGGATATTTCAGCAACGTGCAGGTATGTAATGTCCAAGAAAGAGAAATTGAACCCTATTTATGGAACTTTTTTCAGTTGTTGATAAAACTAATTAATAGGCACAACGAAGCATTAATATTTGTTCCAGGAAATCAAAAATACTTTTGTGAATTCGAGATTCAATTAAAAAAATTAGACTAATTTTTAATGATATTTATTCTTATTTTTTATGCCTTATTCCAAGGTGAATTTACTTGGTCAGCAAAATATATCTGGCCCGATTAGTATTGTTTCTATGAGATCCATTTTATTGTACCATACAGTGTTTTGTTGAATACGCAAAACAAATCGTTTAATTTATATCGAACAACGATATTACATTTATAAATATTAAGTTAAATCATAACTTTCTATGTATTTTAACTCTACATGATAAAATAACAGTTCAATATTTATCCGTTTTCACAACTATGCCAGATTCATCCGGATGCTTCTTCCGAATATGCGTTTTCATACTTTGCTTATCTATAAACGTCTGTGCGCATACATGGCAGACAAAGGGTCGTTCTCCTGTGTGACGCCTTACATGAATTGTCATGTCCTTTACTGTAGCAAATCCTTTCCCACAGTGTTCACCTAAATATCCCAAAAATATTACATTAAGTTTTACATCATCATTTTATCAACATTTTAAATGCTAAAGCCCACTTACAAATGTTTGCTTTGATCCCCTGATGTTTGATACGCTCATGTTTAGTTAAATTCGACTTATTTGCTAAAGTCAATCCACACGTTTTACACTGTATCCCCACATGTTTCTCTTCAACATGCTGGGTTAACTGATAATGAAAGAAAAAACTGGCATCACATTTTTCACAAGAATGTCCATTAGAAACTTCCACATGACGTCTTTTTATGTGATCACCAATCGATTTCCTAGTTTTGCTCGGTTTCACATTTTCATGAATGCACAAGCTGCATGAAAAGGTGCCATCATCATTTTTGATCACCTCGAAACCCAAATATTCTAGCTTTCCATTATCCCTTTCCACCCAGTTAACTTTTAATCCAGCCTTGCCAATATTTGAGCGTCCTGGAATCCCCTTATTTTCGATTACGTTTTGTAATTTTGACAAATCCTCATGACGCATTTTCTTGTAAGCAGTTAATGACATTTTAGAACCGTACATCTTTCGCCATTTAACATATTCCTTATTTGATTTTGTTTGTTTTAAGTCTTCTACAGCAAGTCTTTTGGTACCAGGCTGGCCTTTATGTCGTCTTGGCAATTTATTTATTCTTTTATGTCCACTGTCAATTTTAAAATAATTTTCACTATATTTAATTACACTGTGTATGTTATGTGTAATATTCGACTTTCGTAATACATATATCAGACTTACAGTTTCATAGTTTCCACTTTTTCGGTAGACTTCATCAAATCGTCATCTGAAGTCATGCTTTGATCAACCGAAATGTTTTCAGGGAAATTATAGTCGTTATCGATATCATTTGAATGTGATTCTTCTTCCATGCTTTCTTCTATGTCATTACCAGCGTCGCTTATTCGCTCTTCTTTAATGTTATTCGAAGTAAGTTCTCCACCAACTAGAAAAGTTCTAATAGTATCTACTGTTTTATTGCAGGGCACTGCACTTGTTACGTCTTTAGTTTCTGTAATTGATTTAGACAACTTAATGACATTAACGAATTTAGCCTTACACGTTTTCACTTCTTGTTCTAACTTCTCCATTTGTTGATACACTTGTAGTAGATTTTTACAAGCAGCATTGCAAGTAACACAAAGGTACACAGTCGTATCAGTTAACTGCTGTAATATTAATTCAAATTGTAAATTAAGATTTTGAGGTTCATTATCAGTTAAGGTGTTATAGTAATTTTTAACTGGTGTAGTGATGATTTTTAGAAATTTAGTCAAGTCTTCCATATTTATAGTATCCAATATATTGTTCATGTTATTCGAATAGCATACAAGACAGTAATTTACTGTGCTATTTTTAGCTTTGGACGATAAAATGTTCGAAATTCCATTGGAAGTTGGAGTAACTGATGGTTTTTTATACAGGTCAACACATGGCCCACTGTAAGATTTTAATGACTTCGTTGGCGGTCCAAATAGCTGATAAGATAAAAGCTGACATTTTTTATGAGAAAAACCAACGCCTTTAAAATTGTTCTTGTCCATCGTGAAAAGTTAATTATAAATAATTTTAACAGAGTTTATTGTGTAAAATATCGGTAGCTCACTTATATATTTTAATTTAATAAATTAAAGGATTTTTAGACAATGGATAATTAATAATATATTTATCAACCATTTGATTCCATATAAAAAGAAACTTTTTTGGTTCTTATTCTGTCAGCTTTGTTGAGATCAGCTGTCTAGAAATTTTTCATGAGTAGCACATGTTATGTACTTTGTTTAGTATGCTTGTGCTCAAACGTTCTTCAAAAAAGCACGCTATGAAAATATCAGAAGAGAAGGCACAAGTCTTTATCTTTCCTGCACTTGAGATAATGTTTTTACCAAACTTATAACACGGCGTTGTGTTCAAAACACGGCGATGCAAATGAAATATACCGAATGAATATCCAAAAGCTAATGACTAATGACCTTGAAATCCTTTCGTACAGTTCTGATTACATAACTTGTATTCATAATAGACTCATGTCATTTTTGTTTGCTTGTGTAGAAAAAAACAATGTGTAGGAAATTTGATGTGAATTTAAGCAAAAATTCAAGCAAAGAACAATTGGCTGTTGCAAGAGCTTGTCGGGTTATTGGAGGAACATTTCACCTGGTAAAATGTTAACTTTGAAAAATTTTAGAACAATTTTTTGAATAGTCGAATGGAAGTATTTTGTATTTATTGATATTTAGGGGCAGAGCTCAATACAGATGGATCGAAAATCCGTCCTCAATCCTCCAAGTTTCTAAACCTCCCACCCCATTCAAATACTTCATGCCTTTTATTTCTTCCAACATCAAAAGCCGCATGGAGGACAATGGCATTGGGAAGCATACTCCCACACAAATATATCAAATAATGAAACAAGATCTTTACACACTTTCCACACTTTTAGGAAATCAGCCTTTCCTCGGGGGTGAGTCTCCTTGTGAGGACGATGCAGCCATATTTGGAAACATAGCACAGTTGGTTTGGGCTATGCCAGGTAGCCCATTTGAAAAGCTTTTAGATGAAAAGCTGGGAAACCTGAATGAATACTGTTACAGGATGAAAAAACGCTTTTATCCCGATTGGGACAAATGTTTGGACAAAACTTGTTAAAAACTAAATATAAATATGTATAGAAAATGTATCATACATTTTAAGGATTTGTATGCATTATTTACTATATGAAAAAACCACATTCATAATAATTCGAAATTGTACACATTTGTTATATATGTACGTCATTATAATATTTGTCATAAATTCTTCGTTAAACTTCGGTATGCTTTAAACAATACGCGTGTTTTTTTGTCTCATGTGCTTCATAACTTGTGTAAACATTCTACCAAAACTCACAAATCATTCTGAATACGCATACGCAATATTACATAATAACTTTGGATTGTGTGCGTTTCGCACCATATCACTTTTTAATATGTAAGGTTTGGTCATATTTAACCTTGTTAATCAATCATACAAACTTGACTCTCTTGCAAGTTTACCGACACAAATAAATCAGATGATCTCCGCATCACTCAATTAGTAAATACTGTTAACACAAATAAGTTTTGTCAAATATTCAAACTTTTAAAAATGGAGATAGTCTAGGTCAAATGGCTTATCTTGAAGTGATTTTTGGAATAAATTTAAAATGGATGTTTGGTGTTAAAAATTTCCGAAAAGATTGGAATCTAACCCATTATAAATATGATCATGACCTGTTTAATCCCTAAAATGCTTTAAAAGCGATACGTATTTAAGCAAATTGTTTGCAGTAGTGCATCACCAAAACAAGCTAACTACCATTTTATTTCTGTTCAATAAATTGGCATAAATTAAATAAATTCCAAAATGACATCTTTCAGAGTTGCTTTGTGTCTTTATCTCCTTGCAACTTGTATCTTGGATTGCTCTGCAGAACAAGATGTTAGTGTAGTGGTAATTTTCTTAAATCTCGAATTCATAAGTAAACTAATATTTTAACGGACTTTATAATTATCATTAAATTTTACATTTACAGATTGATGTACTGAAAAGTTATGAAGGTATTTCCACTCAAAAACCACTTGAAAATCGGAACCCTCGATGTAAGTTGAATATATTTAATTATAAAATTTGCTCTCAATTAAGGGTAATGTTTACATTTAATATTTTTGATTTTATAACTTTACAGTTATAATATGGCCAGGAATGATTCCTTGGATACCTCTACCAAAATTTACCAAACCAACTACTACAACCACTGCCACCCCGGCTCCATAGATAAAGGGCATTACTATCCAGTTTAACCTTAATAGACGTTAAAATTATATAGTTTTCAATATTTAAACATTACAATTTTTTTAAAGTTATTTTAAAGTACTAATAAACTAAGCAATATTGATTACTATTGCAATTGATATTGCTATTTTCGAATGTTACATCTGTGTTTTTTTTAGTTAGCATGACTATCATAAATATTTTAACAAGTTAAGTGAAAACGTTTTTATGAACATAGCCGTATTACTGTATAAAACAATAATAGCTATTTATACTTTACTCTGAGTGTATACGGTAATCTTATATTAACAATACCGTCATACAATAAGATTTAACCTTGAATTTGACTGCAGCACAAAAATATATGTTTCATTCAGAAACACGCTTTATCATTGTACATCCCAGTCTTGAAACATCTCTTGTCCATGCAAGAGCCCTAATTAAATTTGATCACCATTACAATTAAAACGTCATTCATAGCAGTTCATTGGAAAACTTTTGAAAAAATGGCATGTAGTGTGGATCTTACGCTAACCAACTTGGTTTTATTGGTTGTATCCATACTAGCCGCTAAGAAGGCTTGGAAATTGTTTCAGAAATGGAAAGTTAATGAAATGCTGTAAGTACTAAATATTTTACCTAGGTACTACCAATTCAAGTCCAGCTTCGACTCGCGCGTCTACGCTCGGTGCACGATGGTTCAATGTTATTTTGTAATGGG
>JAQFZH010003234.1:0-14276 GCA_034695485.1 Entomobrya nivalis | reverse complement strand
CCACCACCGGGATTCGAAGCGGGCACCTACAGCCCAAGTGTCTGGATCCTTAGCCGTTAGACCCAGTTGCCTGCCTGCCTGCTTATTATACTATTTATGCATATTTAAATATGCAGATGCACCAAAGGGTTAAAAGTAATAATTTGCTATTATTCATCGTACTTATTTTGTGATTTGGTGTGAGCTATTTGCATCATTAACTATTCATGTCTAAAATTTAATTAGTACCTTTGGTTTATTTAGTGAAGAGCCATCGTCAGTGAAGTCATCACGAAGTTCTTTGTCTAATTTTATATGAATGACTTGTTATTATTGCATTTTGCATTGTTGATTTTGACAATGAAGTGGAGATTTGTTAGTTTTGGAAGTTAATTTTTTTAAACTCATGTTACTTAATTACCCTCGGGTATTAGCAATATTTTTCTTTTCGTTTTCCCTAACTGGAGATAAATTTGTGGGTCCACAGCTAGCACAATGGATAACACCGTATCTTCCTGTACCAAAATCAGAGGCTGCGACTGAAACTGCATTGACAGTAAGTTCGGTTGCCAGTACTGGAGGAAATGTGGTGGTGGGGTTATCCAAAACGAGGAACGTTACAAGGGTGGATTTGGTTGTGATGACGTTGACAAACGGAGAAGAGCCGTATAGCTTGGCAGACATGTACGACGTCGATGACAATACAATTGAAAGGGATATTCAACAGAATTGGAGACTTGATGGGGTCACGATCACCAGGTCATCATCAAATGGGGAGAGTGTTACGATAGAGTTTACAAGGCAATTGGAAACTTGTGATGGTCAACAGGATTTTCCAATTAACATAAATGATATATATTTTTAAGAGAGGTTTTAATAAATGGCTAAATTAAAAAAAAAACGTTTGCTAATTTATTATTAACTTTGTTTTTTAGATTGACATGCTTAACATAATTTGGGGCTATGGGTATGGAAAACCCACAGAAAGCCAAACCACTTTATCCTTCGCTCCACAAGGTAGTGTAAGAGCTTATATTGCCGATTCCGAAAAATCCCGACGAAAACCAGTCCAAATTTGGCGAGTTACCAAAACATCACAACTGCCAGCTGGAAAACGTACAAGCTACTGGTGTAATATCAGAAAAGGACCAACCCTATCCACATGACATCATATTATTGGGGTAACCATTATTAGGAGAATAGAAAAATATATTTATTAAAAATTATAGTCAGCCTTTATTTTATTTTTAGTACGTTACATTTTTTCGAACACCACTTCCGAACTCCACGTCCACCACCAACAAGTCTATCGCTGCGTTCCCACTCTGGGCGTAGATCCAGCCTTAAACTTTGACCGCTTTGTTTCCCATCCGGGTGAAGAATGCTACCTCGAATTACCCCATCAACTACCCACTCATCTCTGCACAGAAATCACTCACACTTGGGGCGTGGGTGGAAAACCTTTTAATTTCCCAGAAAACGTGGGAATCTCTATCGGGGAAACTCCAAACGAATACTCCATGCTCGAAAGTCAATACGACAATCCCCAAATGCTCGGAAATGTGACGGTGGAAAACGGTGTGGATATCCTGTACACCCCCGAAATCCGACCTATAGACGGCGGCATTATATTTGTTGGGTCTGGGGTTCTAGGACTTTACATGGTGCCTCCAAACAGCGCCAATTTCACAATGGGTGGTCTTTGTAGCGCGGAATGTACAACTAGAATGTTGGCTGGTGTGAGTGGCGGAGGAACCAGTATATTGGCCACCATGCTACATGCTCACATGTCAACTGAGCAGATTCGAATGCGGCATTATAGAAATGGGGAAGAGTTGCCTTGGATTCAAAGCGATGAGAATTATGACTTTAGTTACCAGCAGATAAGGCATTTACATGAGCCAGTTAAGGTGTTACCTGGTGACCAGGTGGGGGTGGAGTGTGTGATGGATACGACGGATCGAAATGGGAGCACAGTGAGTGGATTTTCAACGAGGGATGAAATGTGTGTCACTTTTGCACTGATTGATAAAAGGTTGGGCTTTTTGTACTGCTCGAGTGAGTATCCGACGAATATGACGTTGGGAAGATATGGAGTTCAGAATGTGACTTGGGATAGGGAACTTCAGGAGAGAATTATTCAAAGGGCGATTGGGCATCCAGAGTGGGAGGGAAGGAGATTTCAAGAGATTGTGGATGAGGTGGAGGAGAGTGGGTGGACGGAGGATAGGAGGAGGGATTTGGAGAGGGAACAGATGTATGCTAAACATGATGCTATATGTCCACCAGTGAGGAAAATGGCGATGTTGGCTTATGCGTCGTATTTTGCGGAGGGGGTGACCAAGGGCATCCTAAGTTTTTCGGGGCAGATTGAAATGAATAGGCCGGATACGACGAGGGTTAGTACGCCGGATTTGGTGGTGAAGGAGTCGCAATGGCCGGTGGTGGGGAATATATATCAGGGTGGAAATAATGGACAGTGTGGATAAAATATGCATTTAAATTTGGTAGTATTTATTTTGTTAGATTGTTTAATGTTTAAATAAACTTGTTATATTAAAAAGAATAAATGACTTTGACACTTTGACATTGAGTTTAAAGTGTGTTGACTACTTTTCAATTATTTTTAGATAACCAAAAAAAATTGTGATAATTAACTTATAATTATTATTTGTATGCCGGCATAAGCGTATGCAAATGATATAATATTTGGGTTTAATAACAATAAGATGCATTATAAGATAGATGGATTGTCCCAATGGTTTAATGATTATAGATATATTTAAGTGTAAATTATTCCAGTCTCCTATTTCGTGTTAACTTTCTTTATTGAATTTGAGACAAAAACAATTTAATTCAGTTTAATTTTGTTCCGGTTCAACCCCTTCCTTTGATTTGCGTGTTTAGACTGTTTTAGTTTCCAAACATAATTTGGGAAGGATTTTGCAAAATTTATAATTGCCAATACATTCTTTCTTATATACTTCACTGGTTTATTTTCCTTGTTCCTAAAATAAATAATTTAATGTAATTAAAATTTTCCATAGTCGTATCAGCGAGTGGTTATTTGACCAACGTTAAGCAAGTAAATTAGTTGTCCATATGGTGATTGGTTTTTCAAAAGGTTTCATTGCAAAATTCAACGCAAGCAGAGATACAAAAAAATGATTCACAAAGCAATTCTGGAGTTATTTGCGATTCTTTTTCAATTTTGCAGCGAAAAGATAAAACTAACCCCGATTACGTTTAAGAAAGATAAAGATAAACAATGGGTTGTCAAATATATTAGTACAAGCAAACGCACAAAAATTCTGTGGTGTTTAACATTAGCAGTTTCACTAATCATAACTATTACAGAACTCTACTGTAGCTATAAGTCCAAAAAGCTTATCCCAATTTTATTCCATACGTTTCAATTAATCATCAAGACGACCTCATACTTTTTAATTTTTGTGTACAATATCAAGACAGTTGAGATCACACGATTTTTCAACAGCATTTGCACAAGAAATTTGTATGACTTTATTCCAAAGAAAAAATCATCAGAACAGAAACTGTTCCAAAGTTTAGTTTTTTCTATCGCAATATCAGCTTTTGCATTTTTCAACGTGTTGCCTTTTCTTTCCATAACGTTTCCACGTCTTCACGAGACTCTATTGTTCAAATCACGGTTTACGTCTTGTGATTCAATTTGGTTTAAGATATTTTTGTTTGCAATCCAAACTCTATTTTTAATCCCAACATCGCCTATTTCTCCGATCGGAACTACAACAAGTATTGTAACTTTATGGGAAATTAATATGACTTTACAGAAATTGTGGTAATTTTCAAATAATTTATTTTATGAAAACGTTTTATATAATTTTGATAACACGTGATTTTTTTTTCTTTTTTAGCTTTATCTCTAAACATGTAAGGGATTTTAAGAAGAAAAATTGTGTTCAGCATATTTGCACGCTTTATCGCCAAATCCAAATTTTGGTGATTCTCAGCAACAAAGCCTTTCAAAGTTACTTTTGGCCATTTATTCAATTTTCAGCAGGCATTTGTTTAATTGCACTTTTGTATCCATTAATCCTTTTTGAAAGGAAATTGGGACCTTCTGGACTTTTCTTAATTGGTACATCAATGTTTGCTACAGGGGGAACTGTTTGTTCTATGCTTGGGCTGGGAAGACAACCCATCATGATATCTACGAAAATCCTGGGTTACGCTAGTTCCTGGAATGGATATCCGGAAAGTAAGAAGTTTTTCAGAAGTTGTCCCACAATTGCGTTACGTGTAGGTGAATTTCACAAAATGGACAACGAAAGATTACCGGCTTTTATCAGATTTATTTTGCAACGAACCTTCTTTTTGGTCCTACGAACAAAATTAAGTTATGCTACTGGAGTTGGCGTGAACTTTACAAAAAATTATTTAGAAAACTTGCAGTTAGTTAAATTGCGTTGAAGAAATATTTTGAATCCACATTTAGATTGGATGATGACAAATATTTGTAAATATTACCAATTTTACTAAAGACGGCATTTAAATCGGCTTTGTCAGATAAATTGGATGATTAAATTGTTTTTATAAAATCGTCATGTTTTCTATATCATTCACTAAACAGAACTGCATATTCTGTTTCACATATGGTGGATTGTAAATGTTGTAGGATTTTTTTGTAAGTTGTCGAGATAGGGTATTTGCATTGACTTGTTAAGGTATTGTTTAGAAATCAAGTTGCGGCTGTATGTTTGATGGAGACAAAGAATAGAAATGGAATCTCAATGTCAGTGTTTCCGACCAAAGATAAAAATTGTTGATAGATTTTGACGTTAATAAGCCATTTGGTAATGTCTCCTGTTCGAGAAAGGATCCGACAGAGATGAGTTTGTTGCGATAAAGGATTCAAAGAATTGCCTTGGAAACCACTACAGGAAAGCGTTATTAATCATGTTTAATAACTCCGGGGCGAACAATAATTTTAAACTTATTTTCAACTAATCTAGCAAACGTATCAAATGGGATCATAGGAGGACCAAGAATTAGTACACTAATGTTATCTCCTTTGTACAAATTTCCCAGGTATAATAACGATAATGGAATTGAAAAATAAATTAAATAGAAAGCATTGTTTTTTCTCAATTCAACATTTTGAATTAAATCGCAAGATTGTTGCAAGAATGATGCGAGCAAATGAGCAATCGTCTTTTTATTTGAGTACCAGTTATTGTTTTTCAGTTTGTGGAAGGTCGTCCACTGTACGTATTTCATTATGCGGGATTTTATTATAATATAAATTATTAGAACTCCCCATACTTCTGGTTCAAACACTAGTACTAAACCAGTAAGTTGGTACAGCCAGTGAAGTTGTTTTTTATGGCAGCTAACAAAACGTAACTGAGCCTTTTGAAAGATTAATCCGGCCACTGGGAATTCTCCAAGATGAGCAGATCCACCAGAAAAAAATAGAAAACCGAAGCTTTGGATGGTATCCAACGAAATTTGAGGTTCCGCATTTTTCCTCATATATAAATTTCCGCATGAAAATATCTTTTGTAACTTCTTGGGAGAAAATAGTTGAATTTTCCGGCACAACTAATGCCAGTCTATGCATGTCCGCTATATAAGCAATCAAGGTTACGCCGACCACCAATTTTTTCTTCTTGAGAAAGTTAAGGACTGATTGTATCGTTTTACCATAACTTTGATCAGGATCATGGAATAAACCAAAATAATTTTGAAATTTTACCCCAATATCGATTTGAGGTGCCTTTTCCGTAACTTCTCTGTTTAAAAGATGATCTTAATTGTCTCTGGTTTCAGGGAAACGTTGAGTTTGGATGAGTTGGGTATGAAATGGATTGCAGGGATCACAAGCTGGACAATGTCCATACATTTGTGTTCGTTCAGAAGATATTTTATAGATGAGTACAGCTTCGTGAGCCCTAATAAGTCTTGTGTCATCCAACACAGCTGAAATCCACTTGACTTGGTCATTGGTTTGGTAACAACTTGAAATTCTTTCAGCATTGCAAATCAGTAGTGCATATTTTGGAACGGTATTCAGAAATCGATGACAGCAGATGTCCAGAAGATGATGAAATACGTGATTTAGCCAAAATGGGTCCTTTAGTGCTGTTCCAAAATCAGTGGTTTTGGCGTATAGGAACGGATCCCAATGTTCGTTTGGTGGGTGGTAGTAGATGAATGTCTCACACTTATGCCTTGCAATTGACAACCGAAACTTGTCGGTTAGCGTCACTCGAATATACATCATTGAAGGATTCTGATAAACTGAAAATTTCGCGGCATTGCTGATTGAGTTGGCTCCTTTGTTGAAGTTTGATTTATTTTCGAGCATCCACTTTCCAAGATTGTAGTCTTCCTCTGTTTTCCATTCATAAGACCACAGATACCAAGAACGCGGAAATGAGATATAGCACATTAGAATAGTGGGCGGTGTTATTTCCTGGTGATTGAGGCCTAATCCAAGGAAATTTATGAGACGTATGGTGCAACTGGAGAATGCGTTAATTGTATCCTTGTATTCATTTGAAGCGGCGACTTTATTTGACAAGCTGAAAGTACTGAAACTTTCAATTCCGATGATTTTCAGTTGTAGAGTTAAAACAATCCCCACAACACTTCGATCCATTCACTAGAGTATTGAATTTGCGACTACTATTCAGACAGGTGAAACAACTAGTGGCTCTTCTTAACTTCCGTATTTTGTGAGCTAAGCTGACTAGTTAATTCAAAAAAAATTTGCAACGTAAGATTTGAAAATGCAATTTGGCGAGTTTATGACATAGACATCTTTTTCCACGCGTGGCATATATCCGGTGGTAATGCCATACGTATTTCATCGAACTAAATAATCAATGAACAATTGTAATACTGTCTGCGTTAGAAACTATCTGCTTTAGCATTTTAAGGCGCATAGTTAGCATTTACTTATGAGTCTTATCACTAACTTTATTTTGCCTAAACAACAGTTCGCATAACGAAGAAAACCAATTATTTTTTGCAATTTGTCGCTAGCAAACCATATTAAAAATACTGCCAACAAAACATGTTTTGCTTATCAACTAAAAAAATATTTAAACCTGAAGTGGCATGCTTGAAACATGATATATGAAAAAAACGTGATGTAGAATTTTCCGGATTGTATTTCTAGGCATTTTGATCTACTTTGGACATATATTTAAGTAAGCATGTTATCAATATTATTTGTTCAATATTTAACAAACAGTCCCAATGTCATCGAAAATGTGTTATATATTCAGGAAATAATTTGAAATTAGTGTTCAATACTTATTCACTTTGAAATAGGAATTATTAAAATCAATAATTTGATGTACAATATTTGACGCCGCCATCGACCCTATTCCATCAACATGATATCTACATCTGCCGCGCAACTCTTCAAACCTTTCATCAATACATGAGTGTTTATCAACCTATTTTAGCTCATCTTAAATTCATGGCAGAGTGAATTGAATAAAAGTTTGTGGTTTACCAGAAAAAATTACCCGTCCAAAACTTAGTATTTCATCCATCCCTAATTGTTTTCCCTAAAATTGTAATAACCAACAGGACTTGAACCTGCTCTAGTTTATTTTACAAGTGTGTATATTTAAATTAGATTTTAGAAATTTGGGATAATCTGCTTTGACTTTTATGTAATTATTTAATTTGAGGGAAATTAAATATAAATTTATCTATTTATTTAGAAATGTATTTTAACTATAAAGTTAAACAACGTGATTCTAATTACACAATGCTTCTATTTACTTTTTTCCAACCTTTTTATTCTTTACTCGAAACAATAGCTCGAAGCGAAAAAAAGTTTACATAATCAGATTTCAAACAGTATTAAAACAATAAAAACGGTCACACATTTGAATAAGCATAACAGGTCGTGCTTTCTGCTGTACTTGGATTGTTAATTACACAAAATTTCCAGCATCAAATAATCAAAATTGTTTGTTTAACACTGGCAGTCATCCTTTTGCATCACCATACGTAAACACCTTGGATGTTAAACAGAAACACATTATCATTATAACATTATTTGCTATGCTAGATTCGTGTTGATTCAAAATGGAA
The DNA here is from genome assembly GCA_034695485.1 of Entomobrya nivalis. Classification (NCBI taxonomy): domain Eukaryota; kingdom Metazoa; phylum Arthropoda; class Collembola; order Entomobryomorpha; family Entomobryidae; genus Entomobrya; species Entomobrya nivalis. The sequence goes on along the minus strand of JAQFZH010003234.1, from coordinate 6,200 downwards.
GTTATGAAAACGTATGCTTTAACATTAAAAGTCTAAAAACATTTGAAATGTCTGATGTTTTGAAGACAAGCAATAAAATCGGATTATTTACCATTATTATAACCTCGTTTAAAGAAAACAAATATATCAGGTTAAACTATTCGAACAATATTTTGCAAAATATATATTTGTTTAATCCTTTACTCTTTCCAAAAAACAAATATTTTAATTAATTAAAACTTTAGTTAATGATGTAAGGCACAACTATAATGGAACCTTACTTCTCTAAATATCATTTATGTGGTCTAGTCAAACACATATTCTTTGGATTCGATAAAAGTTCTAAAAGCTTTTTCATATTCAAACAATATGTATAGTTCAAGAAACATATAAAATTGTACTAGCAAAATGCGAAGATAACACTGAGCAAAACTAATTAACCAACTAACTACCATTTACGACTTAATACATTAATGGTGAATTAAAACCAACGGCGAAATTGAAAGCTATCTGATGTACATACATGAGTTATAGCTCGACTTAAAAATATAGACAAAACCCCGTTATCCACTTAATTAAATACGTTAATTATTTGATAACTTTTTGACCCAAATAAACAATTCAATTCGATAATATACTTTATCTTAAGCCTATCATAAGGTGGGTGAATTACTTTTAAGTTCAGAAGTTCACACAAGCTTTGTAAAGTTTACGTGCCTTGACATTAAGCCTTACGTGTACTAAAACTATTAAATCTACATGATTACAAATATATACTCAGCATTTGACGATGAAAACTTATTTTTACTTTCAATGCTTGTTTATGAAAACACACGTATGACATAATCCGAAATTTTCCACGTGGAAGAAACATGAAATAGTGAATTTCAGTTTTACTAAGATTAATCGCAAACCTTATTATTGTCATTCATATGTCGTCAACATAAGGGGATAGGCTGAGTTCCCTTTTTTAGTTACACACAGTATGCTAAAAAAATGATTTCGATGTCCAAAGCTTATAGTTCCACAGGAAAAGAATCCCGACATAGTTTTATATTACAAACTTGTACTTTTACCCAAAGCTATTATTTATTTGTAGAATATGAAATCAGCAGAGAAAATATTTTTAAGCATACATGATTTCGCTGGAATATTCTGTAAAAGGAATACGGATAGTAGGCTATAAGGATTTAATTAAATAAGTATGTTAATCAATTGATTATTTCTTATCACAACAACCATATCCAGACTAGTCTATAAATTCAACTATCTTTCAAAGAACAACATGTTTTTGTGTCTCGATGTTCTAAAAAAATATTATTCAAACTTTAGAAAGTTTACGTAAGCCTTAATCGTTTGCCTTACGTGTGCTAAATATACATTTTAATTAACGAAAAAATTTCCACGTTTAAGGAACATAAAATGGTGAATCTTAATTGACTTACCTTAGGAATACGTATTTAAACATGAGTTTAAAACACCTTCAGTATACGATAGTTGGTTGAAGTTGTTTCATGCTCTTCAGTACACAAGCCCCTTTATATTTCAAACGAAATAACAAAATTGAAGCCTACATGCAACCAAAGTACAAAGCTAGCATGGGCAATACATGTATTCTTGACTTGTTAGCATTAACCTTTCATTACGGCAGTGAAAAATTAAAACTAACCCCAATTTGCTTTCGCAAAGAAAAAAATCAAAAATGGGTTGTGAAATGTCTCAAAATACGAAAACGAACAAAATACATGTGGTACTCAACATTTGTGATTTCGTTCATTATTTCTATTCGAGAATTATATTTGAGTGTTTATATTGACGAATCAAAAAAACTCATCAAAGTTTTGTATCATGCATTTCAACTGCTAGCTAAAGCAGCAGGCTATTTAATAATTTGGTCGTATAATCTTAAATCAGCTGAGATAACATTTTTCTTTAATTGCATTTGCAAAAGAAAATCCCTTATAGACAATTTACCCATTCAAAATTCGTTTCAAACGAAAAAACCGTCACATTTAAGCCTATTTCATTTTTTGGCGATTATGGTTGCAGGTTCTGCTTTTGGATTTTACCTCATTTTGTTTCCACTCGTATCTTTCGTATTTCCACGTCTTCATGACACCATTTTAGTTGAATTTTTGTTTGTGTCGCAGGATTCTCTTTGGCTTAGAATTTGCTTGTGGGCAACCCAAGTTGCTTGTTTTATTCCATTATCTGTTTTTGCTCCAATCGGAACTACATCCACCCTTGTAGCTTTAAGCGAGATTAATCTGGATTTACAAAACTTATGGTAATCCTTTAATAGTTTCATGGTAACAATTGTCATAAATTATTAACAACCTATATTTTAAGATTTATTTATTTGTTTTTTAGCTCTATCTCAAAACATGTTAAGAAATTCAACAAAAGTAACAACATACAGCACATTTGCAAGCTATACCGCGAAATTCAAATTCTCGTGATTCTAAGTAACGAAGCCTTTCAAACGTTTGTCTGGCCAATTGTTCAATTTTTTGGGGCCGTGATTCTTATTTTGTTATGCTATCCATTGATCCTGTTTAAACATCAACTAGGAATCTCGGGGGTTTGTCCGTTTCTTGTATTTATCTTTGCAGTAGGAGCAACTTGTTGTTCCATGCTTGGACTTGGAAGACAAACCATCATACGTTCTAGGAAAATCCTACATTTGGCCAAATCATGGAACGTTGGTGCAGAAACGATGAAGTTTTTTCGAAGCTGTCCCACAATTGCAATACGAGTTGGCGAATTCCACAAGATGGACAGTCAACGTGTTCCCGCTTTCATTAGATTTGTTTTGCAACGAACCTTCTTTTTAGTACTACGCACAAAGTTAAGTGTGGGAAGCTTAGTGGATACGGATATAATATTTTAGCCGATTTATTCTAAAAGTGAAACATATGTCTATAAATACCTAGATACTATTAGGTGTTGGGAATATCATGGAGTTTATGACTTCCAAATACCCTCAGTACAAAATAGTTGGGTTTGGTTGGTTTTTAAATTAGTTGACCTACTTTGATAACATAAAACACACAAATGGCGAGTCCACAACTTCAAAATATATTATGGGAAAACTGATTTTCTGTGTAAGTCACCAGTGCCAATGATATCTTCCTTTTAACATTTAAAAAGTATCATAATATAAAGGTTGACTAACAAAAGATGTATAATCAAAAACAAATCCAAACCTTTGTGATAATCAACGATATATCTAAGTATGATAGTTTATTAAAGGGGTGCAGGTAAAATGTCAAAATTCCTTCTAGTATTTGTGCGTCTTGTCGAAAAATACTAGTCGAATTCTTCTTGTCGAATGATCAAATCCAATCGAACAACCTTTTTCACTCGTATTGGACGTCGGTAAATCGTAGTGGACTAGATATTATTGCTTCTTTTACACAAGAAACGATAGTCTGCGGTGAAAAAACTGTAATTAGAAGCCCCGCCAAGTTTGCCATCTACAATAGTGACGGGTAGCAAAAATGTAAGACTTGTATAAGGTATAATTGATTGATTGAATGAATAAATATGATAACTGTATAATTATGGTATTTTTTGTAATTTCGACAATTTTCCTTTCTGAAAATAAAATTCGGCAATACGCTATTTAACAAGTTGTTTTCTACTATTTTTTTCATTCGACAAAATTCTTTTCGACTAGTATTTTTCGACAAGAGGCACAAATACTAGAGGGCATTCTGACATTTTCCACCGACCCTATTAAAGCCCTACTTTGTGTAAGTTGTTGACTGAATTCAAGCCAATAATAATTTTATTAAACGTTTTGTTTGGTTTTGTTTTTCAGAATTTCAAACGATACAAATATTTAAGTGTTTTGAAATTCGCTAAAACTCTTTACTTTAACTAAATTTATTGCTCCTAAAATATTCATATTTTAATTTCATGTAAAGTTTGTTAACAAAAACAGAAACTCACCAAATGTTTAATTTTGTCAACGCTAAGCAAATAGTTTAGTCATCGAAGCCATATATCAATTGACCTCGAAAGCTGAATCGTGTTGGAAGCTTTGCTTTAGAAAATTTAATACGAACAAAGCACAAAATGCGAAATAAACCTGTTTTTGAGTTATTACCAATTCTTTTTCGATTTTGCACTGATATATTAAATCTAACTCCAATAACGTTTGAAAGAGATAAAAACAAACAATGGGTTGCAACATGTATCAGTATAAACAAGCGTACAAAGCATTTTTGGTCTTTTCTACTAATTACTTCATTCAGCATAACTATCATAGAACTCTATTGTAGCTTCGAATCGAAAAAACTTATCCCAATTCTATACCACACATTTCAATTTATATTTAAAGGAGCATCATATTTGGTGATTTTAGTGTACAATATAAAGTCAGTTGAGATGACATGTTTTTTCAACTGCATTTGTAGAAGAGGCGTCTTTAATTTGATTCAGAGGAAAAAATCTTCAGAGTTGGAACTAATCCAAGGTTTTGCTATTTCCATTGCCATCTCAGCTTTTTCATTTTTTTACGTGCTGCCCTTCGTCTCCATGTCATTTCCACGCCTTCATGAGACTCTTTTCATTAAATCATTATTTCTGTCTTCTGATTTGGTTTTATTTAGGACGTTTTTGTTTGCAATCCAAATTTTATTTTTAATCCCAACATCAGCAATTTCTCCAATTGGATGTACAACAAGTATTGTAGTTTTGTGGGAAATTAATATGGCTCTAAAGAAACTATGGTAATTTTTCGAAGAACAAATTACTAATAACTATTTTTTCTCATGCCATGTAAATTTTGTTTTTACATTTATTTATTTCCTAGCTTCATCTCAAAGCATTTGAGGGATTTCAAGAAGAAAAATTGTGTTGAGCATGTCTGCACGCTTTATCGCCAAATCCAGATTCTTGTAATTCTCAGCAACAAAGCCTTTCAAAACTACCTCTGGCCAATTGTTCAATTTTCAGGAGGCGTTTGTTTGATTGCACTCTTGTATCCATTAATCCTGTGTAAACAAGTATTAGGAGCAACAGGAGTTAGTTTAGTTGGTACGGTAACTTTTGCCACAGGTGGCACTGTTTGTTCTCTGCTTGGGCTGGGAAGACAACCCATCATGCTCTCCGCGAAAGTTCTGGGCTATGCTAGCTCATGTAATGGATATCCAGGGATTAGAAAGTTTTTAAAAAGTTGTCCTAAAATTGCGATACGCGTTGGGGAATTCCACAAAATGGACAATGAAAGGTTGCCGGCTTTTATCAGATTTATTTTGCAACGAACATTCGTTTTGGTATTGCGAACAAAGTTAAGTTATGATACTACAGTTGACGCTGACTTTACATTGTAAATGTTTTTTTTGGAAATGCTGCAATGAATCGGGTTACATTTTTGGGGGACGAATTTTGTTTGTGTTCTTGATTATATCACAAAATCGTTAAGCACAACATGCGAATAACGTTAACGTGCAAAGTATTAGCAAATCTCTCACTACAGCAGTAAAAAATTAAAACTGACCCCTGTTGGATATAACAAAGAAATCAACAATAGTAGTAAGTTGTACCAGTTTATTTAAACGTACAAATCGTATATACGTGCAACGCTCATCGTTACAATTTTGAAATTGTAACGATTGAAATGTTTTGTGAGTGGACAGTTAGAGATTTCTATGCAATTCGCAGAATCTCAGCTTTTTCTTTATGATCAAGACCTGCAATTTCCAAAAACCCAATCATTAATGCAATTGTTAATTCTAATTTTTTTAAAGAATACTTAATCTCAAGATCTTGGAGGAATTTGTTGTACTTATAATCATATTATAATGACCACTAGTATTTTGACCATTTTTGATCTTTAATTTCTTTGTAGTATATTGTTGGTGCGACTTAATTGATATGGATGTCATGCACCTGTGTTTATATACTGTACTTGATTATCTGCAACAAAATTGAATGAATAGTGGACTTAGTTCCATACGTTCTGTTTAGAACGTAATCAGTTCTCAGTTTTTATTTTCTTTCATTTTGTTGTATTCAATTTTTATGCATAGCCTTTTTGGCTTGTTTTGTAATATGTATGGTGAAGTGCCGGTGGTGGCACCTTTTCTTATCTTGAATTACTAATATTTATCACCAAATACAAATTGTACTATTACAATACTAAAAAACCACAAGAATGTAAAGCATGCAGCAACCTGCGAATGACAACGCATTGCTTGCATTGCTGACGTGTA
>JAQFZH010003233.1:0-14277 GCA_034695485.1 Entomobrya nivalis | reverse complement strand
TGTCGACTTCCAAATGCTTCTGCTAGCTGATTACTTATAATTGCTGATGGGGTTAAAATTAAAGCTTTTTTAGACTCGAGAACGTATGGTAGCATGACAATCATTCCCGATTTCCCGGATCCAGTAGGAGCAGTTATTAAACATGGTTTTGATTTATGAGGAGGATCGCTTTCCAGCATATTTCGCACTGCTAATACTGCATCTATTTGATATAAATGAACTGCTGTGTGTTCCGTGTTTTGATTACGTTGATATTTCTCCAGCTCCAAACGAAAATGTTCACCTTCTCTGCAAAACTTTGACTTGTCACGTTGAAGCGAACGACGAAATACTTTGCTCATTTTGTCCAAAAAAAACTGCAAAAAATATTAATTAATAAAATTATACAGACCAATTCATTAGCACCAACTTATTATAAAATTTTATTGGTTAGTTAAATTTTTAAAATGATCAAGTTTTTAGTACAAACTTACCAGCAATACCAGTGAACTAAAATAATTTGGTTTGAAAAACGAATGTTTTAGCATTGATTTAGATGGTCCACTACTCCACTTGTATTAGTTAAATAAGATTCACAGCTGTTCAAATAAACCATCTTTCAACTTGGTACTAGAAAAATATTAAAATAACGTAATAAAGTCGTCTGTGAAAAATTCTAGTAGCTATTATGTATCCACACATACATATGTCTAATACACTCCCAGCAAAAAAAAACTTTAAAGGAAAACAGATCTTCAGGTTGACTACCCCGTTTGTACACCAACTCTGCTCGAGCTTACCAATTTCAATGTAACCAAAGCATGATCACAGTTACAGCAGAATGGGATACCGTACTCAGCAAAGGTCTGTCAGTTACCTAAACAGTAAAAAAAAACTCTCAATTGTGCGCATGCTTATGTGAGTGAACAAGTAGCAGACCACTTGTTGCATTCTGCTGGCTTGATTCTTCTATACACCCATTTTAAAAGGAAGATTTCGTATTAGCACTTTATCCTTTCAATTACAGTACAAAATATTCCTGAAAGGCTTCGCTGGTATAACCTGCGCGTACATATATTTGTATCATGAAGCATGTCACGACATAAAATACAGCCTAAAGTGTTGTTGGATAGCATTTATAGCTACATATCGTGATGTCAGATCTCTTTTCAATTTATGACTATGCTGTTATTTGTCAACTTAGTTTTGTCAATGAACCAAATTAGTTTTATACTTGAAATATTTTTAAACTTTCTATACACTTTCATGATATGTTAAATACCCGATTTCGGTAATAAAAATGCAAGTTTAACTTGAAATTCAAATAAGCCTGTTAAAGTAGGATTCTTTGTACATTTTATTTATGAGTTTTACTAATATTCGTTCATTTTTTATTCATACAAACCATTATCCAAAATATTTACACAAATATAAAAACATTCATGTCAAGCAATCTGTACTTTAAACTGTATGGTAGATTATTTTCCCCTCAGTAAAATCTAATACGGTTTTATTTATATTAAAAATTGCATTTCACATTTTCTATTTAATTTTATTTACCATTTTTTCATTATTCCAATTGATTATTCGTATTAAATAAACCAACCATGTAAATATATCCTGTACCACTGCATTAATCCACAAACCTAAAGAAATTAAAATACTATTTTCTTTCCTTTCCCTCCTCCTCCTCATCATCATCACACGGATCAACACAACTAATTATATCATCCATACTCTTATAATCCTCCCATAAACTCTCCTGCTCATAATTCTTATAACTTATAACCTTACCCACACTTCTATCCCTAATATCCTCCCCACCAATTTTACTCAAACCTCTCCTTATCCCAATACATTTACTAACAAACTGAGCAAACATTATTTTGCTTTTCGCAATTTTCCTTTTAATAACACACAATGTAACTTTAGTATTATCATATCCCTCCAATTCCACACTACAAATAACCGCAACCCTATAATATCCATCCGTAAAATCTTTTAGAGCCTCCACATCATGTTTTGTTTTTTCACCACAAATAGCAACAGCATAATCGGTTCCAAATGAATTGTTAAGTTCCTCCACAGTTGTTAATACTTCATCCCTTCCGCTAACGAGTACCAAGGCTTGAGGTTGAAAACGTGGTTCCAATTTCTCCTGTTTTTCCAAGATTTGAGATATGTCATGCATGAAATCGCGCTCGTCTCCATAATTTAAGTTGAAGTCCAGTTTTCTTATGGAAGATCCTAAAATATTAATAATAATCAATAAGTTAATGAATCGAATTTGGTACTTTTTTTTTAATTCGAATTTTTAAATAATTAATTACCTAAACACATTTCTTTTGTAAATGTACACGCAGTTCTATGATTTCCAAAGATGTGAACTCGATCCCCATTATTATCAATTCGATATGGAGTTGCTGTCAAAAACACAATCTTTTTCCGATATTCATCTGATATTTTTCTGTATTCGTCCACTATAATTCTCCATGTGTCTGCAGGATAATGATGAGCTTCGGTAACAATTAATGTATCAAACTGTGCGAAAAAAGTTTCCACGTTTTTGATAGTAACTTCATCTTTATACTTCATTTTTAATACTGCTCCTGCCTTTTTACTGAATTTTTGTGCACTAACGATAACCAAGTTGCTAGTCGTTTTCTCATGATCATCAGCATGTTTCGAACTGTTAATTATGGTTACATTCTCAAGAAAGCAGCTCAACCAGTCAATTTTTGTGCAAATATTGGCATCCTTAAAGAAACAGTTTTTTCTATCTTGTCTATGGCCAAATACTTCAGCTACTTGATTACTGATGATTTGTGATGGGGTTAAAATTAACACCTTTTTCGACTCGAGAATATAAGGTAACATGGCAACTATTCCCGATTTTCCGGATCCTGTAGGTGCAACAATGACACAAGGTTTGGGATCATTTGGAGGATCACTTTCAGTCATATTTCGGACAGAGAGAAGTGCATTAATTTGTTGAAGGTGGATGGAGGTTTCTTCAGTATTTTTATTTTTCCAGTAGCGTTCCAGTTGACTACGGAAGTTCGGTCCTTCCTGGCGGAATTTCGATTTGCCATTTTTGAGGGATAGGTCTAAGGTGTCATTCATCTTGAATGTTAGTTTACTTGATTTTTAAACTGGTAAAAATAATGTTTGTCGAATCACTTTGATTTTTGTCGTTTTCACTTTATCGGTATAAAATTTAATGTAAACCGATATTTGAGGAGAAAAATTCTAAAACTTTATACACTGTAATTAAAATTAAAATTGTTTGCCTATTATCGAATTATTATAAATTTTAAAGTTGATACATTCTCTTGTCAAAAAATTGTATACCTGTCCATATTAAATCCGACAGCGGTTGAATTATTGTTTGTTATTCTTATTTTTTCAGCTTGCTAGAATAAAAATACATTAGAGGGGACACCCCAAGATATTTTTGAAAGATGCAACAAGCTATCATCATTCTTACCTGCGTTGAAGGTAATACACTCATTGCCAAAAATATTCAAGGACAAACTGCATTCAAGTTTATTGCTTTCTGTCTACACTACGCTTGCTCGAGCTCAACATTTTCAATGTTACTAAGGCAAGAAGATGGCCCAACGGTGGAAGGATGCTGTACTCTGAAAAAGTCTTCTTGTTTTAGTGATTCAGCAAAATGCGAGAAGCACGCATGTACATTATACACCTAACGTACATATATGTATGTGAAACTGAATATTGACCACTTGTTCCTTTTTTGTGCTTTTGCTTGTCGCTAAGCAGTAAAAGGAAAAGCTAAATTGTATGCTAGTACCTTATCCTGGCATTATACTTCAAAAAGTTTAGTGAATGGCTTCTACTTCACTTTAAATTATATGGCATTCTGATATAAATCATGAATTACAACCATTCAGTACTTTGCATAAAACGAAACAAATGAGTAGTAAGGTGATTTTAAGAAGAAATTACTACTCGCTTAACTATAATTAAAAGAGCATATTTCATGTTTATGAACCAAATCACCAGCGTTCAGTTTATGGCAGGCAGGAAATTAACTTCAAACGACTGTAACTTGACTTGATCTTTACAAATATGATTTTATTAAATTTAACCTAATTGATCGATTTGTTTATCCATGGTGTACTTAAGATGACAGCATATTGATTTGATAAAACCTTTAATAATGCACCAAAAGTTATGTTTCCGAATCACACATAATAATCTTAGAAATGGATTCAAGGTTATTAATACTGAGGATTTTTCTATTGCCAACTAAACGAAAACATTTACCTCTGAAAATTTAAAAAAAATCCATTAACGACTAATACTTTATTACAACAAACATTACTTCAATAGTAAATAAAACTGTTTACACAAACAAATACATTGAATACCACGAATATTTTTACATGGATGTACAAGGATACCTTCTACAACGGTGCTAAGAATTTTTTATACTCACCATAGAAGTAAACCTTACCTTAACTAATTACGTATGTTATATAAAATCTATAACTAAAAAATATTACTCTTCTTTATGCACACACCATACAATAATTTTGCGGAACAAAAGATATGTGCAATGTTATTCAGCTTTACAGAATGATTTACAATTTGTCATACACAGCCAATGCTAAATATTCAATAACCTTTAAAAAATAAAATATATTTGGGATCAGATAAGATAAGCATCACTATGCGTTGTACATATGTATGTTTATATTTATTTTTATAACAATACAATGTTCGGACAAATATGAAAAGTTCCAGTTTATACGTATTATGAAAATAGATAAGAATTGTTCATCATATTCTGCAGACTGCAATCATGACACTATTACTAATACATATATATTTTAATACGCAGTAACCACTCTTTTTGATTTCTTATTCAAATTTTCCTGTGCTTTGATGAAGGCGAAATTTATTTTGTTGAGAAAATCTAACTACACAGATTTTGCACTCGTAGGATTTTTCCCTTGTATGTTTTCTCATGTACACATTTACGCATAGTTAATCGGAACATGGATCAAAGCACAAGCTACGTTGATAATACCTTTCCCTTATATGCCTTTTGATATGCGGAAAAAGGTAATTCAAACACAAGGTAAGGCCTTGTCACAAAACACACAGCGAACATTTTCCAGGGATTCATGATGTTTTCCACATGACCCGTTATATTTTATGTGACACGACAAGCACGTCAAATGAACTAATACTTTATTTAACACGTAGATACTCAAGTATTACTATAAGAAACAAGCCATGAAGAAATATTTCAGCAATCTAAGGTAATATCAAACAACATAACAAGTAATACGAAATGAATCTAGCTTTTCTCTCTTAAGGTAATATACTTTTCCCACACGTTCTCTCATAACTCCATAATAAAATAAAAAAAACAATCAATCGAAGTCTGAAAAATACAAAATTGTCACCAGTCCATTTACTTATTTTGGCTTGCAAATCACTTTATGGTTGTCGAGCATAATTTTTTGATAAAATGCCCCGAAACACTGATCGCACTTAAATGGCTTTTCTCCCGTATGAGTTCGTGTATGTACATCTAAATTTGACCGTTGGCCAAAACGTTTACCACAAAGCTTGCACTGATGATTTTTCAGTTTTAAGTGAACTTGTCTTGTGTGTTCTTTCATTGTATCTTTTCGCGAAAAACTTTTGCTACACTTACTACACTTATAAAACTTAGCGCCATTGTGTTCCTTCATATGTCGACTAAATTGTCTTTCTACTAAAAACTTTTTGTCACAGATTTGACAATTGAAAGAAGTCCCATTGTTATGTTTTGCCACATGAATCTTTAACAAATATTCACGATCGAAAACTTGCTCACATTTGCTACATCCATACGGCTTTTCTCCGGTATGCCATTGTAAATGTCCCTTTAACGAGCAGCTGGATGACAAATATTTGCTGCATAAGTTACATTTAAAAGGAGTTATTTTTTGGTGGGTGTTCATGTGGCTTTTCAAACTGGACTTTTGAGTAAATCCTTTGAGGCAATGACTACATTTGTATGGTTTCGTTGAACTATGCACACGTTGGTGAAGTTTGAGTGTGCAGCTACGAATATATCTTTTAAAACAAATGCTGCATTTGTGTGGCTTTTCTCCGGTATGGTTGGCAACATGTCTATTCAGTGTTGATTTCTGTTTGAACGTATTGTGGCATAAGTTACAAAAATATGGTTTCTCGTTTGTGTGTTTAAAGTAATGGCTAAATAGAGTAGCTTCCCTTGGAAATTGCTTGTTGCAAAATAGGCATTCATATCGCTGATTCCCAAAATGTGCTCCCACGTGTCGTTTATAATGATAGGTAGATTTAAACTGCTGACTGCAAAACGAGCACTTGTGTTTTGGTTTAGCCATTGCTTCTTTGTTGCGATGATAAAATACAAGATGATTTAAAGTGCTAATAATTAAACTAACACGGGAACTAAAAAAAGTGCCGCACGCAGATCCGCAAGTGAATAAACAGTTCTAGGTCATTTTTACTTGTAGATTACGAATCTGGAAACGTTTTTGTGTAAAACTCACAAACAAATTTAATAGATAGATTTTCAATTTTGTACATTATAAGGCCCTGTTGAAGTAATGGCCTATATAACCATTATTTGGCATGAATATTTTACATGGCATTTGATAAAGGACTTGTAAACTTTTAGGGACCAAAGATATTTTAAATTGACAAGAGAAGTTTTCGTTTTGTTATTTCTTAGAATCATACAACTCAAAGTTACGTTGTTCATAATAGTATTACGCACAACACATTTTGCCGTTTTAAAGTAATTTATAAAATTTCTTTGCTGTAATTAATTTCAAACACATCACTTTTGTTTGGTAAGCCACTTCGTTGATAATTTGCATATACTTCTAGTTTTAACATTAAAACAGGTTAGTTGTTTAGTATTTAAATTTACACAATATTCGATGAAATCTGATGAAGGTCTTTACCGTCAAGTTTTAGTTGCATTTCAATTGACAATGCACAGTCACAATTTATGAATAAAATATGCTTACTAAGACATTTAAAAATATAGTATTGATCCATGTGGAATAGTTCAAATATTTTCTGATTTTCGTTTTATTTTGATTTAATTTCCGTTATAATAAATACGCATCTAACTCACTGCGTATTACAGATAATTCGCATGTATCACACAAACAAATAATATCCACTTACACAGGAAACTAAGACGACATGCGAGTAATAACATCTGATCAGTTCTGTTCATTTGTATTTATGAAGGGTACGGAGCCTACTCGTGTTTGTTGGAGGACTTGGCCTGTAGTATGTGTAGGTATGTGTGTTGGGCAAGACAAGGCACACATTCTGTTTTTGAAATACAATTACTTTATTCATTAACCCTGTATGAGTATACGTACTTAAGACCAGCATTATTGTTCTCGCATGCATTTACCAGAAAAGTATTAATTTCAAGATAAGCTTGAATACACATCTGGTATACTTGCTTAGAACTTCCTGAGTAAATTAGCCCTACAAGAATTACATATATGAAATTTATGCCATCGCCGACAACATCAACTGGTTTTTGGTGTATCACATGCTGTCTCAAATGCATAAACGAGAATGAAGGAAGAATGACCTTCTTTACCAGCTTACAATACTGATCTACGTGCTTATATTCATATTTCAGTTCTCTGCGCAATTGTACTGGCACCTAGCAATAATGAAGATTTAACCTGCTTATTGTAGGTATTTATAACAATGTGTAAACAAATGACCAATGTTTGGGCACTCAAAAAACCAAACAAGTTTTATTTTTAAACATATTGATAACAAGCTATGTTATAAAACTTTAATACTATTGTTGACAATTATTTAGTACGTTTGAATGGAAGATTAGATCAAGCAAAAACTGGTAAAGAACAATTTGATGAGTTTTACAGCCCATTTCCATGAATTTCTTTTCTTGGTATAGTATTAATTTATTAATAACACTTTTGAGCGTTTAAACAATAAGCAAGATATAATTTTTAAATCCTCGAATCCTCATACAATTAGATTCAACATAAGCAAGGTCAACATAACACATCAATTTCATCATAACATAATCTAACCTAACTTAATAAAAAATGATTCGTTTTTCAGGGACCAATAATCGTATGCCTGATTTAACGCATGTGGGTAAAACAATATATGTGCATTTTTTTAGAATTTTTGCATTTGTATTTATTTGTACGTTCATTTGTGCGATTCCAGCAGTTACCACAAATATATGAATAAACTCGCTGAATTTTTGACAAAACACTATAACGTACCCTAACCTTTCCAAAACATATCCTAATGATTCCTCATTTCTAATTAAATGTATCTATATCAGTTTTCGTGATTTAATCACTTACACGTTAGTTTTTAAATATGGCAACTTCCATAATTGCATCAGTATTAGTATTAGTATTCGTCTCGTTTCTTTCCATTGTACATTGAATCCACAAGCAAGTACATTTTTATTAAAAATTACAAATAAATTTGGCTTCACGTTAATATTTACTTAACTAACTTGCTATATGTAACTTAATGACGAGTTTTTTTGGGAAATTCAAACATAATAACTTATGCCGTAGCCGGCTTTTACACAACGGTACATCCAACATTTATTACAAAATAAGGTGCTTTTTCGATCAGACAGTTCAATTCCAGAAGTTGTAGTTCAATTATGAATGGAAGACAACCAAATGTACATTTTACTACATTAACCAAAATACAGAGACTTTTTTTGTGCAAAAGTAATTCACTTTCAGACGTCAAAACCGTAACTTCTCAGATGAGGTATCCGAAATCACAAAGCTGATTATTCTATTTTTCAGACTTATGCGTTTTTTGATGACAACGAAAGTTACTGTTAATAGAAAACCTTGAACAACAAATTTTGCACTTGTATGGTTTTTCTCCCGTATGTGTTCTCATGTGCTCTTTTTTGTTGATGAAGTGTAAAATTCCTTCGAACAGAAACCGCATTCATGAGACGTCTCCTTAATATGCGTCCGGATGTGAACATGAAGAGTGTATAAACTGGGACAAACTTTATTACAAAACAGACAGCCCACTTTCCCAAGCGATTCATGAAAATTTCCTACGTGGTTCAATTGACCATCTGTTGAAGCGAAGCGTTTTTCACACTTGCTCCACTCAAACGATTTAACAATTGGCTTATGTGTTTTTAAATGCTATTTAAGGTTTCCTTTTTCAGAAAACAGTTTTGAGCAAAATTGACGCTTGTAACATTTATCTTTGGAATGTCCTAAAATATGCAGACGCAAATGTTTTCGAGTGTAAACCACTTTACCGCACTGATTACACTTGAATTCCTTTTTTATTGTTTCGTGCATCACGACTTCATGAGCTTTTAAACCGCTCAGGTAAGCAAAACGTTTGCTACAGACTGAACACATGTATGGTTTTATACCATTATGAACCGAATCAACATGAACTTTTAAGTTGCGCTTTTGTGTTACCGAAACTCCACAAATGTGACATGAATATCGGATGCCATAATGAACTGCTTCCATGTGACGTGACAAATTTCCGTTGAATGCAAAAGATTGATTACAAATTGAGCATACGAAATTTCGTTCACAGTGGTGAAAATTTGTAACATGTTCTTTTAAAGTTTTTTCACTTAAAAACTACTTAGTACAAAGGTCACATTGAAACCGAACTTGAGGTTTTGAACTATGAACAGTTTCCAGATGTCTTTTAAGATTGCATTTGCTACTTGAAGATTTGTTGCAAATGGTACAATTATATTTTTCCATAACTGCAATGTATAGGTGAATTAATTTAATATCTGCCTATTAGTAATTAGTGTTGCCTATATTCAAAAGATTAAAACAAATTATCCGTACGAATTTAATTAGTAATTTGTTTGACTTTTAAAAATGACTGACTTTTAGAATTGTAGCTGTGTAGTGTAACATATGGTTCCTAACAAGTTAACTTCAGGATATACGATAAATATCAATATTTTATAAATCATGTTTACATTCGACATTGCCATGAAGGCTACGATGATATACTTCACTTTATTGCAGTTGCTTGCACACGTGTATTGTACTATAACACAACACCATTTAATCTCATCCAGGGAAGACTTACTTAAGCCAAGCCCATATATAAAAATACATAAACCAGTACATAAAATACTTGCCATACATGCATACGTAAATTTATAATTGTGTTATAGCCTAATCCGTTACAAAAAAGCTCGGTTTTGCATGCCCTCACCATCAACAACTTTTTTGCTGTTTTATACATTATTAGTATTATGTTTTTCCATTGTTAATGTGTAAAGTGCTTTATTGACTTAGATATGAATTTTTGGTCAGTATGAAATTGATGTCAGCTTTGAACCTTCTCTACCATATGCCAGGTTGTAACTTTGAAATTAATCAAATAAACAAATAAAAGAAAGTAAATTATGTGTAACAATAACAAATTCTAGCATATATTCCGCCACGTCTGAACGTCAACACAGCCCAGTAATTTATTGATAATGTGGAAATGCATTACAATGTAAAGTATTTGAAGGTTATGGGTAATGAAATCAATACTTAACGGTGCTTTAAACAAAATATTACAGATTTCATATAGATATACAAATATTTATACTTTCGACGATCATTATCGATATACATAACATTTTAACAGAATTGTAACATCTGAAAAATTAGAGCGAACTAGCAAAAGATATATACTTGTACATTACTAAATATTACAAAATTCTGATGTTAAACTACTAATCAATAATGAACTTACTCCAATCTTTCTATTATTTTAGGGAATTGCTGGAGAATTCACAATTCGTAGTGAAGTTTTTTCTTATGAATTTCTAAACATGATGGCCGTTTAAACACACTTTGACACAGCTCACACCTGTACATGCCTAACTGATGTGTGGTCCGGTGCTGTCTGATCAAAGCCTTTGTTGTAAAACTCCTTTGGCATATTTTGCACTCATATGGCTTTTCGCCGACTTCCATTAAAATGTGATCATAAAGTTGACTCTTTTGGGTAAACCCTTTTGCACAAAAGACACACTGGTTTTGATGTTGTTTCCCATGACCGCGTTCGTGACGTTCCGCATTTCCTTTTGTTCCAAAACTTTTACCACACTTAAAACACTTGAAAGGTTTTTCACCTGTATGTGTTTTCAGATGGTTCAATTTTTCCGATTTACCAACAAATTCTAGCTTGCACAACTCGCACGTATAGGTTTTCTCTTGAATATGGCGACGCAAATGACAAAAGAATGCATTTCTGGAATTACATATTTTTCCACAGAAGATGCATGTAACTTTTCCACTAAAAGTGTGAAACGATCCAATATGAAGCCTTAAACCCTGTCGGCTGCGAAATTTGCGTTCGCACAGACTGCACTTCAACGTCTTTTTAGTGTCAGGAAGTGTTCGTAAATGGATATGCGTTTGAAAATGGTATTTTAGGTATTCCGGTCGGTCAAAAACTCGGATACACTTATCACACTTGTAATTACCGCCAGGTTGATGTGTTTTGATGTGGCTGTTATAAATCTCAGCTGTTGTAAAATTTCGCTGACAAACTTTGCAGGCGTATTTCCTTTCATTAATTTCGTACAAAATATGGCTCCATAACTTGAATTTTATGGCAAACCCTTTACCACAGAACACACACTGATTTAGAGTCTGCTTTCGATGAGAAAGTTCATGATGTTGTAACTGTGCTTTGCTAATAAAATATTTATTGCAAACTAAGCAGGTATAGGGCATTTCGCCTGTATGTCTTCTCATGTGCACATTTTTACCAGAACTACAATCAAATTCTTTAGCGCACAACTCAAATGAATATGGTTTCTCCTTGACATGTCGGCAGAGATGCTCGAACAAATCCGCTTTTCTACTAAAAATTCGGTCGCAAAATAAACAGGTTACTTTGTGATTTGACGACTTCCTTTTTGAGTAGCAAGGAGGATGACGTTTGAATAGCCACTTTTTATAGAAAACTGTTTGACATTCATTGCACTTGTATTTATCTTTGTTGGCCTTATGAGTACTGTTGATGTGATCACATAAATTGGCTTTTCTGGAGTATACTTTGTAGCAAAAATTGCAAGGGAAAGATACCTTGGCCTTGCTTTTTATTGATTGTGAATTCATTTTCATTCCTGGGGCCAGTTTGCACATTAAAACATTTGTTGTGAAACAACCAGAGTATGTATTTTGTTATAAGTATGACTGATAAAGATTGTACCGTTGCGTCGGATTTTGAGGCGTCGGACAATGACTGTGTGTCAAATATTCACTCATCCTCTCAAGGTTACTTCTGATGTTTTTCAGATATGATGAGTCATTTTTATCAGCTGCCTAACAATCCTCTAATAGGAATGAACACCTATGAAGAAAATGCATACAAACGCTAGCAACAGTTTTTATGAATATGTCCTAACATAGATAGGTATTCGGTGGACCACATGGTCTAAGTATTTGAGAATTCCCACTATGTTTTATATATTATTTTCAAGTAATGAATTTAGATAGCATAAAACCAGCCACGATATCGAAGCTATACACGCATATATAGCAATGTCTCTTATGTACATTGGATTTCAAATAGTTCAATGGTATTGAAATAAAAATACGGTAAAAGCATAGAAGGGTATTGAGTGATATAAACGTGCACAATTTAGAAATTTATTTATTGTGTACTTTTCAGTTCAGTAAAATCTGATTGAAATAGTAAACTATGTTATTCTGGAGATTGTTTCTAAAAGTAAACCACTTCTAAATGTGTCATGATATAAAAATGACAAACAAAATTTAGTCGTTTAACGCTTACACTAATCGTCGTAAGATGTATATCTAATTTGACGCTATTTATTACTAAATCATTCACGTAATCATAATGTTCTAACAATAGAAACAATCACTCCTGTTTCTGTCATTTTGAAGGGTTATATCCCATTGAAGAACATGCAGATGGTTAGATTTTGAATTCGGTTTAAGATTTATGTGTTCTTTGATGACGCCGAAAGTTAGCATACACGCTAAACCTGGTCCCACAAGTCTTGCACTTGTACGGCTTATCTCCTGTATGTGACCTTATGTGCTCATTTTTAGATGTTAACTCGTAAAACTCCTTAAAGCAAAAGTTGCACTGGTGCGATGTTTCCCGAATATGTTTTCTAATGTGAAGGCCAAGATAAGTTTTATCGGATAATACTGTATCACAAAACACACAGCTAACTTTCACAAGAGACTTGTCAAAAGAATCATGCGTTTTTCGATGACAACTCAAAGCGGGTTTCACCCTAAATCCGATTCCACATATTTTACACTTATACGGTTTTTCTCCTGTATGCCCTCTCATGTGTAGGTTTTTCGATGATGAATCGTAAAACTCTTTGACACATAAACTGCATTGATGGGAAGTTTCTTTAATATGTGCCCTGATGTGAAGATAAAGGATTGGCAAACTTTTGCAAACCTTGTCACAAAATGTACAGGAAGCTTTCCCAAGAGCGTCGTGGAAAGTTTTTTCGTGGTACATTCGACCACTCAAACTCGCAAAACGTTTTTCACACTTGCTACACTGCAAAGATTTCTCCATTGGCAAATGCGTTTTTAAATGAGCTTTCAGGTATCGCTTTTGAGTTAATAGTTTTGAGCAAATATGACACTTGTACCTTTCGCTAGAGTGTAATAAAATGTGTTGGCGCAAATGACTTTTACTAAACACCACTTTATCGCATTGATCACATTTGAATTCTTTTTTAATTATTTTGTGCTTGATATTTTGATGGCCTCTTAAGCCGTTCATTGAAGCATAGGCTTTATTACAAAGCGAACAAATATGCGGTTTTAAACCATTGTGAACTGATTGAATGTGATATTTTAGATTGTGTGCTTCCGTAAAAGAAACTCCACAAATGTCACAGGAATATCGAATCCCGTAATGAACGGATTCCATATGACGAGATAAATGAGCTTTACGTGTAAATTTATTTGTACAAATTGTACACACAAAATTTCTTTCACCCTCATGTACTATTTTAATGTGCTCTTTTAACTTGCCCTGGCTTAGATACGATTTTGTACAGCGTGCACAGTTATAACGTATACGAGGTTCGGTACTGTGCATGTTTTCTTTGTGTTTTTTAAGATTCGATTTGTCACTAAAACTTTTATTACACTCGGGACATTTAGATTCTGCCATATTTGCAACGAGTTGACAGTCGTTGTTCGATAATTGATGAATTTAATTTGTTATGCAGCAGAGGAA
>JAQFZH010003232.1:0-14278 GCA_034695485.1 Entomobrya nivalis | reverse complement strand
AAAAATATAAAGTTATGGAATAGTTACCAAATGGGGTATTTATATCGTGTATGTGTGTATATGTATGCAGCTTTCACATTTGGTGTTTGGTGCATTGGACATTTTTTTAGTTATTGACCTACGTCGTCGGTGATGCCAATTAAAAGCTCTATTAAGTGGGTACGGTTCTTATAGATTGTGACCTCCTAATTCAATAATTATTCTTTGACTTATAATAATGCATAATTTCGATTGTCATAATATTAAAAATTTACACTACTGCGCAGACACAAGGGGAAAATAGGTATTTATAAAATTCTAGATCAGATGCTGATTGTGCATTTTTTAGGATATAATCTGATGCAATTTATAAAAATAATATTGTTTTCCGTAAAAAAAAACATTTCTGACTTGACTATTAATACATATAGCAAAAATTATTTATATGCTTCACAGTCCAATAATATTCAGCATATATACGTAATGATGAAAATATAAATTATATATTTAAAAACGCTTAAAACAACTAGTACGATATTTACAACCTTATGATATTTGGGAAAATACATCACAAACAACATTAAAATAGTACTGTAATTATAATCATGATCCGAAGGACTTGATAAAATATTATTACAGATGACTTGTACTTGAATTTTGTCATACTCGCTTCAAAAATATTTATTCTAAAAATGTTAAACTAATTCTGATTCCAAAAAATCTGACTCTGATATCTCCAAATATTTTGAGTCAACTGTCAAAATGCAGACATCAAGCTTCATTTTTTAGGAAGGACTGCTGAGAAGTATTTTGACTTTTACGCGTTTGTTGTATGATCTTCATAAAGTGTAGGTGGTTTTGGGGTTTGCAATCAACAATGCTAATCATACTGATGATGATAAAACTATAAGTAGTAATTTTATTATAAAAAATGTTTTGGCTGCTGAGAAGCTGAGAGTACATAAATTTTAAGTTTTACAAAAAGAATTGATCGCAAATATTGCAACAAGCATAATAATAAATTTTCTTTTCGAATTGAAACAAGCAATTAATTTTTTATTATAATAATTTTGAAACTAGACACAACAAAGAAGAAAATGAATGCATTCATTGATAAGATAAAATTATAAGTATAAAGTATATATATTTTCGATGCAGTGTGCACTTACTAAAGATTCAAAAAAATATTACGCCGAATGCTTCTCAATTCTTCATCGATGTGTCAGTTGCCTGCAAATATTATTTCAATTTTCGGCTGCGCAATGATTAATATGTAATAGCCACGCTCTGTGCTTTACTTTTTTCTGAAAGAAGAGCAAAACCAAAAAATGTTTCCTAATTAGGTAATTAATAAAATTTTAATTGTTATCTTAAAAGGTTAAAATGGTAAAAAATATTGTGTAATTAATATGGAAAAGTTTATAGGTGGTACCAGAAACATAATTCTTGTATGTTGACATAATAGCGTATTTTGCATTTTAGTCTTATTTTCGGAACAGGGCTATATACATATTATGTAATGTTGTTTACGTACTAAATTTGAAAATTAACTTTATAAGGGAATATTTGAGGATGACAAAAACTAATGACAGCATAAAAGATGCAATAGCATTTTAGAAAACACGCAACAAAGGAGCAATGAGCGATCACATATTTGTATAACATAAATAAAAAAATATAAAAAAATCATTTGTACAATCTGGCATAATGCAGTTATAAACAAGCGAATAAAAGTAACGCTATGAAAATGAGAAGACTGTTTTATTTTCAGTTTTTAGCCTTACTGAATCGAATCATAAGCACAATAATTTGAGGATTGGAAAGGCTGAGAATTATTGACGTTTCATGGTATGTGGTTTGGAACTTGGAACAAGCATTCTATTTGGAATTAAAGTTCACGTTGAAATGTTCATTGATCTGATGCAGTGTTTCTCGATTCTAAGGTTCACTCTCATAGATTACTGCTTTTTATAGTCTCTTCATGATGATCGTGTTCGTGTTACTTAACTTGTCATATACATATATTTAAAGATTGAAGAAGAAACTCAATGAATAATATGTATCTCCTTAGAACTGTAGATAATTTATGTTTCTTTTGTTCTCTGATTGTAAATTCCCAAATCTCAGGTAGATCTATAGAAAGGAAAGAGTACTCAAAGAACCAATTCAGTTTGTTGTCTCGAAGAAAAATTAAAAAGCAAAATCCAAAAAAATATGCTAATCAAATGTTGAGCAAGTAGAAAATGTAAAACCCTTCAATAAAAAAAGCCAAATTTTCAAATAGACAATGAATGCAGGAAACAACCTGTCCCAACCACTTAAATCACAGATATCCATGCAAAGAGGTCAGGGCCAGAAAACCAATTCTGGTACTGGAATTCCGATGGCCGAACAACATCAGCCTCATTGTTGTTTAAATCCTCAAAGTAATTATGGATTCTATTTGGCTCAAGGACAAGGACCACCACAAAATGGAGCTCTCACTCAACAGCAAAATGCTACTCAAGCAAATCCAAATATCTGTGGTTATTGTCACTGCCAGTGTCATTTCCAACATCCGTCAGTTGCACCCGCATATCCTATATGTTATCAACAGACGTCTCCTCAAGGAACCTCTCGAAGTTTTGTAAGCACCAGTCCTAGTCCTTACCACATGGCTGTCGCCGCTTCGAACCCTGGAATGCCTTTTAATCCTTTAATGCAAACTCCAGGTTGTATTCCAACTTTTACAACTTCTTACACATATCCAGCCGCAGCAGGTACTAATCAACAGCCAAATACTTCTGCATATCACATGTATGTTTCCACAACTGCAATAAACGCGGATGATCCTGGGCTGAAGGCTATTAAATCCATACACGAAGAAACATCAGACTCGCAGGGAGTAACCTCAGATTCCAGTTCTGAGAGACTTACTACAAGACCTGGGTGGAAGTGGGATTCGGTTCCGGCTTCCACTGATAAGCAACGTTCACAGGGAAAAATTCCACGAGATGAGTATAAAAACCAAAATGTGAAACAGACAGAGTCTGTTAGCTCTAAAAAGTATGTTGGGGGTAACAATGCTGATAGCTTGGGCAAAAAGGGTACTGGTTCTTCAAACAAGAAAATTGAAATAGCAAAATATAATAGAAGTTCTGCTAAAGTCAGCAACAGTTATGCTAGAGATGGTAATAGTTATGTTAGAGAAGGGGACAGTTATGCTAGACCAACGACTTATACAGTCCGTGAAGATCAAGCTTCAACTCGTTCAAGTGGGCGTAGAGTATCTATTTCCTCAAATCCCCCCACGAAAGAACCTATATATTCAGCTCCTCAAACTGGAAAGGATGAGGCAACTGATAGAACCGAAAATAACAGGCCCTCTGTAGGGACGTCTGCAAAAAGTGAATCGGCCAGGCGAAGTGGTGTACAGAAAATTAAAAGCGCTGTTCGACGGTCCAAGTCGTCTGTAAATAAGTCGTCTGGTTCGATTGGGAAACAAATTGAACGCGTAGAAGACAAAGATATTGCCAAGATGGAGGAGTCGTATGTTGTAGATGTGGAAGAGGTTCCAGCCAACGCTTTTGTTCCGCTGGAAGAAATCGAGGAAGTTGGAAATGAATATTTAGCTGAAGATTTTGGGATAGGAGCTAGTAGTAATAATGAGGACTATTATGAGGATCCTGCAATGCCAGAGAAAAGAGAAATTCAGGAAGATATAGACTTGATGAATGATATTGGTGACCAAACCGTGGGGATTACTGAAGCTAATATAATTCCAGAAAAAGGCAGAGATAATGAAAGTGAAAATAAAAATCAACCAAAATTGTCTGGAAATTATGCTGAAAGGGAAGCTGACAGACTAACAAATGAACGTGGCAGTTATGAAATGCCCAAGGCTAATTCAAACAAAGGGCCCACTGTTTCTCGGAAGAGTATACAGCCAAATCGGGTAGTAAGTGAGGTGGAAAGGGCTGCAGCAACACAAATATCGGGGATTCCACTTTTGACAAGGACAATTCCTGTGGAATCTCCCAAAACTGAAGCTGCATATAAGCCTAAGCCGGAGATTGATCAGGCTAATAGGCTTCCAGAAAAGGGTAGAGATAATGATAGTGAGAACACAAGCCAGCCAAAATCGCTTGGAAATCAATCTAGGAGAAACGCCAACAGTGACCGTGGCAGTTATGAAATGTCCAAGACCAATTTAAACAAATTAGATCCGGGAATTATAGAGGTCAACGGTCTTCCAGAAAAAGGAAGAGATAATGATAGTGAGAAGAAAAGTCTGCCAACGTCGCTTGGAACCTATGCCGGAAGGGACGCCAACAAACTAAACAATGAACGTGGCAGTTATGAAATACCCGAGATCAATTTAAACAAAGTGCCAGGAATTATAGAGGTCAATGGCATTCCAGAAAAAGTGAGAGATACTGGTAGTGAGAAAAAAAGTCAACCAAAATCGTTTAGAACTAATTCTGGAAAGGAAGCCGCCAGACTAAGCGGCGAACGTGGCCGTGGCAGTTATGAAATGCCCAAAACCAATTCAAACAAACGGCCCACTGTTTCGCGAAAGAGTATCCAGCCAAATCGGGAGGTAAGTGAGGTGGAAAGAGCTGCTGCAACACAAACATCGGGGATTCCACTTCCAACATTGACTATTCCTGAGGAATCTCCTAAAACTGAAGCTGCATATAAGCCTAACGTGACCAGACGTAGTGTAGATCAACAGAGCCAAACAGGCAAATTCCCGAGGAAAAAAACGCTTGAAATGCTAAGCCAGCTCTCCTTAGAAAGCTTTGATAAGTTAATTTCCAGTTTTGTAGGAATTTCTCTTTATGATAAGGATGAGCGTGTAGCCAACCTTATAAACGCTATACTTGAAAGTGCGGAACCGGAAATGGAGGGTAGCTCCACTTTACGAAACACATTATACATTCCTCCAGAAGTATTCCGCGATGATGATAATATTACCGGGGATGGAGGAACCAGTAAATACTGGTTTCCCGGTAGCAATCAACAGAGGAAAACCGATGGAACAACTTCGTTGCAAAAACAGGGCTACCTTACTCCACCCAAGATCAATTCAGGGCCCATTAGCGCCAATGCAAGAAAAGCAAGTGTTAATAATATCATTCAGGAATTCTCTAACAATAAAAAGTTTGATGATACTCTGTCGAATATCAAAGAAACTTTTCCAGGTACAATCCAACTTTGCAGTCTAATGTATTTTTGTATTCACGGCAGTATAAGTGAATGAGTATTTTTCGTAATAAATGATAGGCGAAAAAATCGACAATTTCGTTGAAACCTTGTCAAAACAAGCGGAAAAGATGACTGATGATAAAGAAATTGAAAATGCCGGAAGACTTGTACGGTTGCTGATTGGAAACAGAGATATTTCGAAAAAAGAAGTAATGTTGAATGTATAAAAAAGTATGAGAAACTCGCAAAGCTTTTTTTTTAAAGATGCAATTTTGTTTACACAAACAGGCCATTAACGTCATTTCGTCAGCGTTGGTAGACTTGCCGCAGAACTTGGTGGATTCTCCGATGGTAAATCATGACACTCTTTAAATATGAATTCAATCCATCCGAAACTAATTCCCTTTATTTATGCTTACGGAAATGCATCGGTATGATTATTAAATGTACAATTGCATATGAAAATTTAGAGATCTATTTTTGTCCAATCATTGTTTTGCAGGCAGCCACATCTACAGCCCAATATTTGGTGGAAATTTTTTCTGAAGAGAGTAACTTTGACTGGCTATTCCAAATTGGGATGAAATTAATTCAAACTGACGACGCGAGAACAAATGCAGCATGGCGAGACTTGTCAATAAATACGTTGAAAATGTTGAAGTCAAAAAACAATGAAAGATGAGAAAAATTCCGTATAATATTTCTGAAAAAGTATGAATCAACCAATCAACTTCATGAAGATTTAATAAATAAGGTAAAGAAATGGAAATAAACGTTCAAAAGATTTAAAAGGTCAAAAGCACAAGTAGATTGCAGACAGAACAGAACGCTTATTTTTGAAATTACAAGCTGAATATAATCAGCCCAAAATAAAAATATTTGTTTGGCTAACTACATAGTAAATTTGTATTATGTTTAGAATTTTAAATGGTCTACTTTTGATATGATGATGATGACTATGATGTAATGCAATAGAATTGACGCAAAATATATGAATGTTAGGAAGTGCTGTAAACGGATGCATCATTAATTAGCCGTCGGAATTTGGTATAAATTCAAGCTATAAATGACTTCATTGTCGCGCCGTGTCCAGCCGTGTCACAAAGTTGTGATAATGCAAAATATTTTTTAGTTCTGATTGTGATAATTGACATTTTTACAATCGATAAAGCTATGATGATGAAATCCGCTTTCCGGTTTTTTTTGGAGTGTTTACGTTCTTCCTGTTTACCATCGATTTTGCATTACATAACATGATGTTTACATGACCAATAAAAAGTATTCAATCAAAAAAGCATGATGTAATTGCTTCATTTTGCTCTTATTTTTTAAATCCATACAAAGATACAAACTCTTAAAACTGTAACCAATCTTATGATTTGTCATATTGAAAATTCTAAAAATGTCCAAGTATAAAAACGTAACAGAACAGAAGAGCAAGGGGAATTGGAATTTAATCGTGGACTTCATGGCTTTTAATATACATTAATCATTGGGAAAGTACCCTCGGTAATGCAGAGCAGATGGATCTTGGAAGAACAGCGGCACATCAAGCCATCATTTTCAGACCATTTCAGTTGTCTGCTGATAACACTAACAATAAGATTTGCTGTAACTCAAAAAATACATGATTTGAACAGGGATTGAGAATGATAGCATTGCATAAACATTTTTAAATATGATTCTGATGCAATATAATATACTTAAATTATGCATTATTTTTTGTAATTTTAACGTTTTACTCAAATTGCTTTTGGACACGATCCCAACCTGAGTTCTCTACGAAAGAATTACATACAATAATCTATATTATGTGAGTCTTCCGGAACCGGAATCTCTGCCGTCATCGACCGATAACTCCACAATCACTCCAATGATGTCTGGAGATGGAGGAAGACGACGCATAATTACATACATCTGACATGTTGTCTTACCTTACCTCATAAAAGGCCCAGTTAATACTAAAACTAAAACGTACATGCATGGCTAATGTGTAATTGCGATGTTAAATTTTGCGCGTGCAATTTTTTAAAGAGTTGGCATTTGTTTCCGTCTTCATTCGGTACCCGTATTAAACATTTGCAAACATTCGCAAAGAATCTCATTCATGGAGGCAACCTTGGAAAAATTCGACAAGGACTGGAGTGAATCGAGTTAGGGCGATTCTAAGATGCGAGCTCCCAAAATTTCTATAAATATTACAGCAGACAATTGGAAATTGGAACGAATGAAAGCCCTGGAAGCAGTCTTGCATAAAGTCGTGAATAGGGACGTAAAACGGTGTCAAAATGTAGAGAATATAGATGATATGAAAAGAAAGTTTACGAAATCAACAGAATCCGATAAAAAGCAATGAACACGTTACAAAGATCCATTCGATTAGTAATTGTGATAAAATTTGTAATCGTAATTGGTAATTTCTTCAGAGTTTTAACTTCAAGCTTTATTTCAGTGAAGCCAAACCGTCCTGGTCTCAAGTTGCTTGCTAACCCTCTGCTGAAAAAGGGGAACCAATTCAACCAATCATATGAAAATGAAGTGGAAAGCATGGTGGGGGATTGAATATGGAAAATTGATAATTGATCTGTAACAAAGCTTGTCATTTGGTCTCAAATTAACTTTAGTAATTTTTTATTTTTCATTGGTAACTATTTCACGATATAATTCGTTGTTCATACTGATTGATATTCAATATTATAAACTCATCTTTCGTTCTCCAACAAATTGCCATCTATCCATGTGTCAATTTCGGAAAGAAATTAATATTTCCAAAGTGTGTCGTCATCACTTTGTATAAGCATACCAGCTCCAAAACAGCAAAATTGAATGCGATTTTCTCTCTCAAAATTTTAGCATTGGATAAATCTTTTTACCTGGCATAAAATATGAAACAGAACAGAAACAATGAAACAAATAATATCAGTCAATCAAAACCAAAAGCTTGACTTGAATATTGACTTCGCAAATTGCAACCACATTTTAAATCTAGATGTGATACTGAGGAAGAAAAGTTGAAAAGTTGTCATTGATTCTTCACATTCATTAGTTTTTAGGCAAGACAGTTTGGTCAAAATTAACCGATTAAACAAAACAAACTGAGCCATTTACAATTCACACACTTCACTCACACTTCATTTTGCTCGTTAAGCTTAAAATGTTGAATGATGTATGCATTTATAGGCATACATAAAATACACCCAATCAAAGTAAGCGATTTTACTTTTACACGAAAAAAAGTTCACAATAAGTGCCTTTATTAATTTGCATTTTTGCCCTTAACCCTTCGCGATGATAAACATATATGTTAGTGTTACATACCATGCATTTCGTAGATATTAGATACGTCAATATCAGCAAAGTATGAAGATGAGATGGATGATCTCTTTAAATATTAAATGCAATTTACGTAATAGTTGACAACAATTACGAAAGTTTTCTGCTTTGCTGAATGAGATGAATGTGGTTCTTTGCTCTTCATCTAATTCTAATCTAATCTGTAATAGAAGTCTAAACGCACCGTTTTCCCCCTGACACTTTGAATTGGGAAACGAATACGCAAATAACCGTAACAGACCCTATCTTAGTTTTTCTTTGCTAAAAATAATACAAATTATTTTAGTGAACCAAGCTTCAAAAAGTAAACCAATATTTTTTTAGAAATCAAGGAAGCTTATTTCGAGAACAAGCGACGAAACAAAAAACCCCAGTTACTTTGACTCTGCAACGATACCCGTCAACGACCATCACGATTATCACCAATATTGTGTAATACACAGCGCTACAATGAATTTTGGGTTGCAAAATGTTCCCCAGGGTCTATACCAACACGTTTTTCACCACGCTCCGGTCCAGCCGAATCGTGCCAAAGGAATTCCATTTAAGTACACTTACGGAAGCCCAGCTCAAGTTGCCCCTCATGGTCATCGCCCAGCTAATGCGATGAATTATTATGATCCAGTTCCAAGCCATCTCATTCAGATAAGCTCATACATAATTCCTGACAGTTTCAACCTTGGAATTCCATTGCATCCATTTATTTCCGGAAGTCCTAATACTCCAAGTTTAGTCACTAATTATACTGTGTATTGCCTGACTTTAGTCCCAGTTCCAATGCAGCAATTCTACTATACACCTGTATATGTCGGGCCTTTTATTCGTCCAGTCGGGCCAGTGCAAAAAATTACTGCCTCCAAAAAGGTCGCTGACCTCCGAAAGCAGGAAGTACCCCAGTTTTGCTGCCCTCATGGAATAACAAAATGCCTTCTACGGGAAGACCCGTGCTTCGTACCACCACGTCAGCTATCAGGACCAAGATCTCGAGGAAAAAAGCCATGCAATGATGGTGATGCTTCTCTTGGACAAAAAGACAAAGATCCTGTACGACAAGAATTTTTCAACAAGATTACTCAGGCGTAGGAGAAAGGAAATCCGCGATTCCTATTTCTTGGTAAGCGAAGGAAATTAGGCTCATGTTATATTAACAGCTAATTTTAGAGATGATTTCAATTAGCTAAATGACTGGGTGAAACACGTGTAATGAACTTTAGGCAATTAACTGAATCCATGATTATTGATTAATAACACGAATTTTTCAAATTGGATCAATTAATGTCAAATCGTAATATAGTTTAATTTTTGGTTCTTGTTAATTCTTACAAAGTAAATATAACATTTCAATTGTATCAAACATCAAAAAATGCGATTTTTCACACAAGAAGAAATTATATGAATCACTACTGTACTGTACATAAATTCGGGTTATAATTTTAATCATCACAATTATTGGAAACTTAAAGTATACTATACTCGATTAATTAAAATATACAAATTCGGTTGGAATGTTGAAATTCAAGGATGTGTAAGACAATGAGATAATACTTAGTTTTAAAGCTACCCATATATATTTGAATGGTACAAATCATCAAGCTACGAATAATGCGATTATATGCGATTGGATTTTTTGGCAATAAACGTACTAATTTAATTTGACTTATGAAATTAGTCGATAATGAAGAATATCTTTCTTTTTACTTTGGATCTATTGTACTTTTCCTAATTAAATTAAATGACTGGTATGAGCTCATCAGAGCTTCGGTTCGATTCCAAAGAGATTCATCATCCAATCCAGATCCCTTATCTTCAAAGGAATCTTCTTTTTCTCCACACTCATTTTTATTCCCACCTCCACTACTTGTATTATCACTATTCTTTGGATCATCAAAAGATAAAAAGTCATCTAAACTCGGATTTTTATTGTCAACTGACTCAATCTCGGCCTCCAACGACATCACAGGATTTTTGTCTATACCACCACAACTAGCGGCGGTGCTACCTTCATATTTTACTTCCACTGGAAATCTACATACATTACTAGTTGATGATGTAGTTGATGTTTCAGGTCTTTGTATAGTTGGGGAAGTAGCAGTCATAATATCTTGTTGATTTTGACTGGTTCCTTCATCAGTAGGCACCTTGGTGGGGATCACCTCTACAGGAGGACTCACATGAAAATCACAGCTATCTGTTTCAATGTCACTGACTCCAGAATTACTGGCTGCACAAGAAAAATGGGGATCATCTCCAATCCCAATTCCGACATTCATGCTGAGAGTGGCTGACGATCTGACAGTTTCTGACCCCGATGGCTCATTACTCCCGGTGATAATTTCATGAGGTACCGTTTGGTTAGATGGGTGAGATGAAAATATATTGTTTCCAGTTTGATCAAAACCAAGGATTCTATCAAAACTACGAGTTCTTCTAATTGGAGAATTACGTGCAGAACTAGTATTTGCGGTACGCTCACCAAAATACATACTAATCTTGCGATCCAATAAGCGTAGTTGTTTCGCTTGCAAGGAATCGTCTGGAATAAAATGATGAGCTTGGTCAGTATTATGATGGTGAGGATGACGATGAGGGTGTTGCTGATGACCTGCATCAGTTATTGCTGTGTTGGGAATCATGGATGTGAAGTCTGGAGGCGTACAAATTGTATGTCTACTTTTAGCACTTGGAGATTTATTCCGAGGGACTCCATAGCCTGAGAATTGTCCATCCGGAAACTCTCCCGGTAAGGAAACTTGACCAACCCTGCGTCGCCTATGTTTATTTTGGTCACTTGCATTAGAAACTACTGAGGATTCAATGTCAGAATGGTAAGATCTACTAAGGCAAGCTGTGGAAACTCGTCGCCCGCAGTCAGAATCAGCATCCATGGAACTGACCAGCCAAGAAGGATCGATTTCATCTGCGGCTGTTACCCCACCTTTCTTCCAACCAGCAAGAAACTTCTCTTGAGCACGACCCCTGTATACATCACCAACTGCCACGGAGTTATTAGAGGCGTAGTCCAGATTGGCCACTGAGCTGCTTATGTTGCTCTGTAGAAAGATATGCAATCAAAGTTGTCCATTAGTTTTTTTTTAGAATTCTCCTTTTTGTTTGGCGAAGAGTTATTCAGATTTCCTAAATTCAAACCTGAATTTTATCCTCTGACACTCGCAAATCATCAAGGCCTTGATCCAAACTTATGCTATTTTCAGAGCGAAATAGGATTCGATCACTTTCCTCCGTGATTTCCTCCGCCATTTCCAATGAGTCATCATCAAAGTTTTGATCCCATCTGTACAATAAGTTTGTATTAGTCAAGTGATAGATTCTCATAAATCATACTGCCAAGATAGATCATAATCAATTTTATTATATTTTTGTACATTTCTAACCCTTTTATTGCAAGTCTATTGTGTATCAGTGTCGCCAAGTTTGGCAGTGTAGCCCGTAGGTCCTGCGTAACCAGCCCGCAGTACCATCTTATTTGGGCAATGTTCTTATTTAGTAAATAGGCACCATAAATTGAAAAAATATCCGGCTTCCCTTTGAAATACAAAGGGAATTCTCGTTCTCGCTCGGGAATGTTTGCGGTGATGTGATCAAGAATTCTTGATCGAGATCCAAAATGTCTTATGGGATAGCGTAGGGGTATTCCGAGAAAGAAACACAGCATCGACACAAGATGAGCTGTGTATCCTAAAGCCACTGAAGCTTGACCCCCTCCTTCATAGCCTTGATAATCGGATTCTGGGAGTTGGACTCCATTAATGGAATATCTTTTGACACTGTCAATCTGATAACAAATAGAACAATAATGTTTCCAATGAATTCCCAGCCATAAAAATGACACAATGAAACATACTAGCTGACTAGGAACTGTCGATTTTACCTCGCTTACCATCGTTAGTGGATAAATCACAGAAAGCTCCGAAATCAACTGCTTTTTCCTCATAAAAACATCAGATCTCAGTTGTGACAATCGTTGCCGCTTGTCAATCAAAGTCAGCTTGTACTGTTGCAAATGTCGCCTTTCATTGTTCAGACTATCGATTCTTTGGAGCAGGTCTCTATTCATGTCCTCCAATCCCAACCTTTCTTTCTTTATTCTTTGTAATCTTCCTTCAGCCCTACCTTTCTCCTCTGCCAAGGACATTACCTTGAATTTCACCTCCTCAATTTGTTTCTTAAGCGCAAGTTGAGCTTTCTTTGATCCCGGTCGGATCTTTCTTCCACGACTAGACAAAATTATTCTTCGTTCATTTGCAGGCAAGGAATTCTGCGCTGCTTCAGAAAAAGCGACAATTTCCAATTCGGACTTCAGCTCCATTGCCAATTGAACCTGTAAAGAGTTAATAACATTTTCCATAATTTCAACCATATCTCTTTTTTACTTTTAAATGTCAATGAATTGAATTTATTTAAAGTTTGAATTTTGAAACGCACTTCTTCAATTATAGCTCTCTGTTTCCTATGCAAAGACGCCAACAGTTTACATTTATAACTTGGCCTGCACTCCCCCAGCGAATTTGAGATCACTAAATATCTTGTCAATGTTGTAGGTCTAGGCTTTATACATGACTCGGATGTGAACACTCCAAACGGCGTTCTAAACAGTATAGCATTGTTTTCAAACATATCCGAGCTCCAGTCATTTTGGCTGCCAAGGCGGTACAATCCTTCAAAATATACTCCCCATGTGAGTACCGCCTCACAGTTGTCCCTATCCCCAGCATCTCCACCACTGACATTGGCCTTTGACCAAATTCGGACAGTGCACCCCTTCGCAGAAAACTTGATTCCAGAGTAATAGGCATGTTCAGGCTCAATCTCCTTCCACTGCTGTACTCGTTGACCAGCTTTCTTTGGAACCTTTTCACTTGTGAAAAAGGGAGCTGACAATGGGGTTACGTGCAACGTAAAAAATAGTTCACTGTTTTCTGGTGCATTGAGGTTGACACCAATCAGTTGCACAAGGTTGCGTAGGCGGACCTATTTTGCAAATATCCAAAAACATTTAAAAATTGCTTTACTTATTTTTTTTCATTCCAAACTTCTTTAATAATAAATTGTTAAAAATTATTTATTACCTGTTGAGATTTTAAAGGTAGCCAGTCTTCATGACGGGGATCAGATCGCTGATACAATAAAAATGACATGGCATACCGAACTTTTCTTTTGGTTTATTCATATAAATTCAACGCGAGATATTTTCAACTTTTCCTTAAATGTTTGGACATGGCCACTCGACACTCACTCCACCAGATCCACACCTTAAAGTTTTTAATTAATTGGTGGTGGCAGAACAGAAGTGTGTATAATCACGTCATTCAAGTGGATTGGATTATCTAATTGCCCCTTTCAACTCCTACCGACCGTAAAAAAAATTTGGTTTGCATTTTTGCGTTGTCAATTATCTCACGTTTGCGTATTTGCCAAATATTTTAACTCTGCACTTTTTCACCTAGAAAAGTTTCTCATTTTCTCCAACACTTTCTCTACTTTCACCCAAGTAATAAAAATGTATTTGTTTTCAAATCAATTTCTCTGATGTCACTATTTACAAGAAATTTAATGTGTGTGAGGACCTCGCCTGTTTATACATTTAAAAATGTACCCATAAATTTCACAAAATGTGTCTTGGTCTTGATTCAAACGAATCAAATTACATAAATGAATGACTTCAGTTTTTACTGCTTCGTCGGTGGTGGTTCACGTTTTAAGTAGGATCAGCCGAGACCTTTCTTGGCGTCTTCTCCGTCTCCAAGACTGGTGAACCAAG
>JAQFZH010003231.1:0-14293 GCA_034695485.1 Entomobrya nivalis | reverse complement strand
ATGACTATCACTAGTGTCGTTATTCGTCGCATTGTTTCAGCTACGTCGTTATGATCGCTATTACAGCGGGTTTATTGGTGTTATTTCTTGCCAGCAATCTGACTTTCAAAGAGAATAATATTTTAGGGGCATGTGGTCAACTAAAGACAATGTCATCTATTTTGCTATAAATAAAAACCCATTACGTCGATCTGATAAAAATAACAAGACTGCGTAACTTACATACTAAGCGAAACGCGAACTTTTCCCAACGTTGCTTTCCCCCGTTATTATTAACTTTATCAGAAAAAATAACTTCAGGCTAAGAGAGCACTGGACAAGCTGCCATACTACTGAAACAAGCCATACGTACAACTTATAAAAATTATGCTAGTCACAGGAAAAGCCTATATATTACACTATTACATTTGCACAAGATATACAATAGGATACAAGTAGAAATATAGATTTTGCGGTCAGTTAACTTGCTAAAAAGTCTCCAGTAAGCGTTAGCAAAATCTTTGTGTGCTTTTGGTATTTATTTTACTTAAGGAAAACATAATATGAGTATCTTGTACGTGAGTATGTCATGGAGCATATGATATAGGGTTACTTTTTTATGCCTGATGATAAATTATACTTTCTTTCTAACCGTATCATCAGTGGCATCACTGACCCATCCTAGCAGCATAAAAGCCAGCAGTAAGAACTTAAGGTAAAGTAAAGTATAATGCTAATGTATACAAGATATACCTACAGCACACGTATGTTTTTTTTACTATATTTCATAAAATATAATGCATGTATGTGCATATGTACATATTACTGTAGCATCCTATAGAATTTCCACATTTTGCCAGATCATTTCATTGCGGCAGGTATAACAGCATGAACATCATTGCATTTTCTGAACACTACTGAACCTATCAAGTGCAAGAAATATTGTGATGGTCGATACCAGGGGAATCTTTGGGGCTTTTATTATGAAGGAAGGACACGTACCATCATGCTCTTTTTGATAAAGAAGCTATAAATTCATGGCATACCCATACACACAGTATGTTTATACACCATATTTTAGCTATTAAAATAAGTGAAGGTGGTCGTACCTATACCTTTAATCTGCAAAACTTTCTCCACTATAATACTAAAATGTGCAAAAATGGCACACACACACACTGTAACACTTTATATGAGTGATACGAAAAATTTCATCTTATGATCATCATGATCCCTATCATGATCATCATGAGAGAGGAGGATAACATTTTCAAAAGCATGTTTTATGGCTGGTATGTATTAACATAAAGTTGAAGGAGAAGAGAAAAATTCAGAAGTTTTTTTTTGCTCGTTACCTCTAACTGAGATACATAGGCTGTGAATTTTTTATGCTGAAAGAAGGTCAAACTAAAAATCAGACTTAACTAGTATTTTACACAAGTCTCACCTTACAAGCCAAGGACACACAGTGCACTAAATTTAAAATGCTGAAAAAGTAAACGTTGTAGTTTTTGGATTTTTTCAAATGTGAAATTCATAAGGTGAGTTTCGAGTTAACAAGAAAATATATACACCAGTGATCATCATTACGTGAGGTAGTGCACGAATTTCATACGAAAATCCCCCGGTGAAAGTTTTACTTCCGCTTCAGTAATTTAACATGAGACAAGGATTTCCTATGTAGTACAATATGCGTATATATGTAACATTTATAATGGTACAACTGGCTGTTATACATACTAACGATTTTAATATTACACTATTATCAGCGCATTTATTTGTCCACTTTGACTTAAGTTGCATCCGTTTCTGTTATGTATGTTGTTTCCCTTTTTTGCCAGCAACTTGTAGCCATCCAGCCTAGTTTGTGGCATTCTGGTCCGGCGTCGTTCCAGATTGAAACATAAGTTAGGACGGAAAAGAAAAATGACTCGACATAATATATTGCCGAAAACTCAGAGATTAGATATAATCATTTGCTGCTCGGACGGAATATATATATAGCTCTGGCTGGCAGCAGTGTTGGTTATGTGTATATATTTGTCCGTCTTCAACCAAGTTTATTCATGTAACAATGTAGAAGTTAAACAATGTAAGCATTATATTTATAGAGTCTAACAATAAATATGTCGTTGCTTCACAAAAGGGACACAAAAGCTGGAAAAGTATTATCATATCAGCACAAACCTTACTCACATTGCACATTCTTGTGTATGTTGTTTTATTACAAAACTGTTTAGTTTAACGTGTGTTAATAAAATGCATAGAGAACACTCACTCAGGTTATTTTCTGTACACGTCTGACTTACACACAATATATTATTATGTACAGGCAGCATAGTGACAACGCCAACCAACAAAGAAAGTGAACAGAAGTGTTCAGAAAAAATAAATAGTTGAGTAACTTAAACACATACATACAACAACAAAGCAAAAGAGAAAATCAAGAAGAAGCGGCGGCAGTGTCGTTCGCGTCCACCACCGCCAAAAATATCTTTTTCGTGGTTGACTGCTCACAAGCCATTTTTACTGGTGTGTGCATTATCATCATAAAAAACTACTGCTTACTTTTTACAGACACGGAGAGGAGGACATAACTCAAACTTACTTCTGCTCTTTCAACACCAACTAAAAGAGTGGCCTACATTTTTTTCTTTGCTGCAGAATAGAATTTATTTTAGAAGAGGGAAAAAAAATAAGAGAAGATTCTTCCTCTCTTGTAACTTCCCTTTGGAATGAAAAAAGAAGAAATAAGTCATGTAATACTTCATGATATGATGATGATGAGTGTATGCATTACGACCACTGTTTTGCGAGTATATGTTTACATATATAAAAACAGTATTTTTACGCATACTCTGGCTGTGGCCCTTTGAAAAATAGTATGTGGAAAGGATATCGACGTACATTCCGTCTTTTTCTTATTTTTTTCTAACCCTTTTATTTTTTCACTTCATTTCATCACACACCAGCACAAAAAATTAGGAACTGTGCAATGTAAAGAATAAAAACTGCTGAAAGCTTAAACATACATACATACATAAAAAGCCTCAATTATTCAAAAAGATAATATGATGTGATGATAATGATACACACAAAGTACAATGTACAAAAAATGAATGAATGGGAACAACATAGAGTTGCACATTTTTTATTCTCTCTCTCTCTCTATCTCTCCACGAATAGGATGCGGAAATGCCTGTGCATTGTACCTTTATAACAACAATAAACTAGAGAAGTGTACCATCAGCATCGCAAAATAAAAATCTTTGCAAATTCCAGTGGTCTTGTGAAGTGAACATAACAGAAAGAGACTATGTGCTGGGTTATGTTCCCTATTCGAAATGAATGATAGTACCAACAACAGACTTAAAAAATAAAAGAACGGAAAAGGAAGTGAAAAAGAATATTACTTTTACTAAAGTTTCCTTTCGCTTTTCCTCTTACATGCGCTACATCGCATCGGTATTACTACAGTTTTTTGCGATCTCTCTCATAGTGAAAGCACTGAAATAATAATTCCTTTGTATCGACTTTCATTTTCTGTTTTTTTTCTCTTCTA
This sequence comes from Entomobrya nivalis, assembly GCA_034695485.1. NCBI lineage: Eukaryota > Metazoa > Arthropoda > Collembola > Entomobryomorpha > Entomobryidae > Entomobrya > Entomobrya nivalis. Next base: position 10,752 of record JAQFZH010003231.1, on the reverse strand, counting down.
AGTTACAAAAAAGTGCATGGCTATCTGCATGCCATATGTCGAGCACCCAAAGGAAAAGAGAGAAAGTAGGGAAAATGAAAAGCTTTTAAAAGATGAGGAGCACAATTCTCTCCTTTTTTCTTGCTACTTATTATTATTACAACGAGTGCGTCTTCAATACTCTTATATTTTCTAAGGGCATGCTCAAGTGCAACAGTAGGTAGTAGTTTCACATAAGCTCACACAAAATATACACGCGCAGCTTGAACTTTCAGCCTTATTCCAACATGCTCAATTTCCAGTTGACTAATTGCCTTAGTGGTTCCTTTTAAAATAGAGCTGAGTGGAAAGCAATGACGAGCTGGGAATTTTAATATCCTTTTAGGAACCCTACAAAAACTACTTGCCTGGCTAAATATATACTTAAGTATTATACACTTCGTCTTGTATCTACAACATGTGCAGCTACTGTTCAGGATAAGTACAACGCGGTGCTTTGTTTTTAATGAATGCGTGCATGTAGGTATAGGTACTTCATCGCTTCAAAATGAAAACAGATAGTTACATAGTCTCCAAGAATGGTCGTCCATATGGTTGAATGTCGATTCAAGAGAAACCTCCGCTCCTCTCAATTTCGCAATGATTGTTCTGTGTAAAATAGTGTAAGCATTCTGTACAAAAAAGTACCTACGCACTTATGATAGTATGTAAAACTCAATGGTGAAATGAGACAAGACGGATATAGACAAGGCAAGACCATTATTTCCAATGTAGACAAATTGCGTTTTTATCTTATAAAATAGACTATACTCACTACTGGCTTTGTACAGCTTACTTCTGCTTTGTGAATGCCAAACAACATCAACGTTTAGTCTTTAGTCGTCAAAGAAAAGGAAAAGAATAGATGATATTATTATGCTTGCATCATCATCATCATTGGAGAATCTATTTTCGACTGTTTTGTAGTTTCTACATATGTACATTTGGTTTCTTCTTAGAATAAAATTGATGGGTATGAGGTCTTAATGGTAAACCCCACCAACTTTGTCAGATCGTCTTGTGTCGTAAGAAACGTTTGTGTTTTGTGTGGTGTATCAAATTACCATTTTATTTCTGACTAATATTGCATTCAGATTGCTGTACTACTACAAATCATTATAAAGGAATGTGCCACGAGTACGACGAGTAGGCAGACATACATGCATCCTTGCTTGTGTGCGTGAAACATAATCAGTGACCCATATCGTCTGAGACGTCATCATTATTGTTGGCGCAACCCTTTTGTTCAGTTCTTCGTACAAGCTTCTTAAAGGAAGACATAATGCCAAACATGTGAAAGTAATCTGCATGTTAGGGAAAACGATGCCAAACTAGGATAAACGATCTGGAACCGGAAAAAATCCTTTCAATTATTCTGTCCTCTGAAAAATAGAAGCACAACAGAAGGATGTGTTGGTTTCAACCCATTTCTTTCCCAACGTTGTAACTGTTGTAAGCCTATTAACCACTAAAGGAGGAGTTATTCGTTTGTGGGTTTGTGTTGATGTTAATACGATATATCTTTTTGCAAAACAAATACTTTAAAAAACGTACACAGCGTAATTTGATACTTTCCCTCCTAGTTTTATTGAAGGAAAATTCACTCATGCATACATGTTTTGATGTTACCACAATAAACTGAAATGGATAATTGTTAAATTTGTTGTTAGTTTGGATGCGGTGGTCTGTTTGCATGATTTTGCCCATATTCTCAATTATAAACTTTCATTTCATATCACTGGTAATAGTACAAGGGCACAAATTTACAACCAATTACAGTTGGAGCCGTAAGCTGACTTTGAGTTGAGAAGTGAGTAGACAGAGAAACTGTGCTGAAATTTTCTTTTTGTGAAAGGTAACATAAATGTGACATCACGTGACAAGTTGACATACAACTTAATAATGGTTCGTTAAATCTTGACATGCATCTAGACAAAAAAAATTTACCTGGTTTCACTTTACCTCTCTCTTTCTCCCAATGGGCGCTTGTAAATTATCTACCATTAGCCAAAAATAAACCATAATGCAATGCACCTAAAAATAAAACACATATTATTGCTTCTTTTACTCAATTTTAATTTGGTCACAATAAAAAAAAATGTTTTTGCACACTCATCGTAAATTTCAGCCATTGCATGAACACTCGCCCACGAAGAATTCCACAAAAGCATCGAAAAACAAGTTAGAAGTACGTTTCATTATGATTATTTAGTTTATTTTTGCTCCTGCGTGTGCCAGAGTTTTTGTAACAGTACCACCTACTAGCATGGTAATGCTTGATAATTCAATTTGGTGGGAGTAGTCAATATGGAAGTATATGTAAGTTCTAGCTTTAATTTGAATATATGTACACATTTTTCGTGCGAGTGGGTTGTAGGTTCTCCATTGCCAAACAAAATGCCCTCAATAAGGTCCACAAGTACAGGGGGAACCAACACACAGGAAAAATAAAGTTTGTTTACAATAAAGCATTGTAGAGGGTAAAGTCAGAGGACACCCTTGATTGACAAAATTCGCTTTTAGAAAAAATGGCTTTCAATTCTCCTGATGTAACCTACATAAATATAAATGTACACATATATACCTTATTAAAAACACGAGTTCAGCTCTCCGTCAATCATTCTTTTTGATTACATGCAGTGAAACGAAGCAAATGCACGGCACTTTTGAATACACCACAACTGGAAAAGTGGACAATTTTCCCAGTCAATTACCGGGTCATTGATCCATGTGCAAATATAGTGTGGTGCATTGCCCATTTTACTTTTGTTCTAGTAACGTTTACGAAGCTCATCATTAACATGGTTGATGTTAGATAACGTGGTAACGTACATAAAGACAGATTTACGGTTTGTTTAAACGTTCTCTGGTGACACGCCACACCACAACTTGAACATTGCCAAAAAATTACAACAGTAAAAGAACCAATGTATGTGGTTGTACGGCAGTAGTAGTAGTAAATGCCCTGGCTGCTTTTGAACCAAACTTTTAGTTTCACCGTAGTAAGCTTTTTACTGACCACTTTTTCCGATGGAAATGAATATGCGATCTGGAAATGGTTTTAAAAGTCATTCACTTTCACCAATGCCATCATCAGCATACCAGATCTTATCAACTTTTCAGCCACTTAAAACGTGAATAGTTTGGTAAAAGTCTAAAAATAAAGTTTAAGCTTATTGCTGGCGATGATGAAGGTGAAATCTAACGAAGCCCGATCAGGCGAGACAGATGAACATGGATAAGAGCTGAAAAAGAGATCACATCTCCACCCATGTATGTTCTGCAAAGTTCAATCGATAAAACTATTCAACAAAATCAAACTACTCACTTTCACACTTTCATTTCATCATTTTAAAATGTAGATTCAGCAGTAGTAGGTATCATTCCCAAGTTAAGTTTGCCGTTGATGTATGCATTGCATATTTGACGGGGTGAGAATTCGGGTAACCCAATCAATCTGAATCAGACAGACAGTGTGGAACAAAGACAACCAAAGAAAGATGTATATACATATCTCATCCCACAACGTACCTATGCATTTCCCTTATTATTTCTCCAGGGAGAAAAAAAAACTGCACTATAATTTGCAGGAATAATGAGGGTTACGTACATAGGTGAATTCATGTGAAAAAGCACAGTCTGAAATCTCCAGAAAATTTGAATAAGGCAAAATACCTACCATCATTCCCTTACATTTCCAGTAGACGTTAAAATATCGACCTCAAAGTACTTTTGAACTCCGGCAATCGATCAACACAAAGTTGTTCTACTTGTTTTCCTGTAGGCTATACAAGTAGGAAATTCTAGAAAACTAGCTATATACAAAAAGAGATAAGAGAATAAGAAAATAAGAAACCTACTTCTCGCAGAGAGTGGTGGTATGAGCTTGTCTACTCGCATCGCAGTGAGGATAGCAGTGGTTTTAAATGTTTTGCAGTTTCTACCGAGCGAAAAAAGAAGCAAAAAAAGAAGAGCAGGCTATTATGATAGTTGAAACAGGCATCTCCTAAACTGACAGGCAGTTGTGATCCGCTAAACCACGACATCGTCTTTTCTCCTCGTTTCTCTTCTGCGTCAGACACTAAAAATGGTTTGACGGTGGTACACTCTTGACTCCAATATAAAATCATATATAAATTTGCAACATGCACATATATCAAGAGTATAAAATGAGTTACCCTTTGAAATAAAGTTTGTTGGTAGATGCTTTCACTTTCTGATAAGATATAATACTCATTCAACGTCAATGTGAATATATGTACATACTAGACCTCTCATCTAAGGTACACATCTCCTCCTTCTCATAGCCTGACTTGACTGACTAAGTTTCAACCACTCCCATTAACATGACATGTCTATATAATATCATCTAACTATCTTTCTCCCTCCAAAAAAAACTTTTTCTTCGTTGACTGTTGTGACTGTAATATGTAAAATGCTTTAAAAAACCAGTACAGCGAAACGCCTTACGGCAAGTCTGCTCTGTAGTTACAATTCATAACGACCCTCAGTGCCGTTCAATTTGCAAAAATTTGACTGTTACTCTTGAACAAACTAAACTGAGTTGGTTGACATAAAAAAGTAAAGATGAGTGAACGGGTAACAGAGAGACACAGGGGGAGTGGTGTACAATTGTCGAAATTTCGGATAAATTGTAATGAACTCTCCCTTTTCGTTCTAGAAGTCCAAAGCCCCTACTGAGTTATATTTGTGTCTATGTACTATGTAAAGACATGTATACATAATCTCCACGTTATACATATACGAAAATTGTAAACATTTTAAAATAAGACATTCCCAATGCTGTACAGAAAAAATTATTTATGTTACCACAAAAATATTTTTTTGAGTGTTCGCCGAGAGATAGTCAGTCAGCCAATAAATATCATCAATATGATAAAAATGTGTGCGCTGTGCCGTTCCTTTCCTAATCACATGTTTATAGATATTTTCTTGAATCCCTATGAATTCGGCATCCTTCTTTCTTTCCTTATGTGCATGATTTGAGCCGCAATGAAGCCCATCCTTGCATGGAGTGTTGTGCATTTGTCACGTTGATTCCTTTCAAGCTCTTTGCTGCTGTTACTATTATGTCTTTGTCACCTCCTCGACGCCTGAGAAATATGGTTTACAGACACAAAGCCAAAACAAATTTATACACAGCAGTCATTGCGCCATATTTTCATGCCATCTTTCTGTCAGTTGAAATGTAAGTTAATCTAAAATAGTCGTAAACCATAAGTACACATCAGCCACTCCGACACTCAACAGTTTTATATAGGCACTGAGAGCATTTTATGTGCATATTATTCGTATGTAATGGTCGTATTAAATTATTTATCATCTTTTCACATCGTTTTGTAGTAAGTATTTTCAAACTAAGCCCAAAATGATTAAATAATATCATGCGCGAGTTTTTTTTTGCGCGAAAAGTAGTTTTGCCTTGCTTAAAATGGGTTGCAGCACTATTACACTGTTAAGCTGCAAACATCTTTTAACCTTTTACTGAAACCGGAAGAGAGCAAAATTTGTATGAATTGTAAGTTATATTTAATACTAGCAAAAATGAAGAGTTTTATTTAGTAGAAGTATTATTATATTTAGTAAAAGAACCACATGTACCTAATACATGTGGTTCTTTTAAAAGATGGGATTGTTCGGTAGTAGACTATTTAAGTCCCTTGAGTTCAAACATTAGTTACAGTTGGAAACATTAATTAATGAAGGATTGAATTTAATGCAGAACCAAAACCATATAGTCACCAACCAAGTGCGTACGCACTGAGACGCAAAGCGTTGCTTTAAACGAAGTACACACGTAGGTGAAACGTGAAACCAAAATCCATATAAAGATTGCAATGGTGTGGCTTCAGCGAAGCATAAGCAAGTATTTCTTTTTGTACTAAATCAACAACCTGCTTTCATGAGCTATCTTGCTGATAGACAGACGGAGAAACAAAACAAAAATGTTTTTAGCTTCAGCTACATATTATTTTTCAGCGATGAAAGGGTTAAAGGGATCAACTCTCATGAGTAGCAATTCATCACAAGGATAGAAATATGAGAAGGTTTAATGAACCTGAATAACGAAAAATGCTGATAGCATGGACGGGAAAAACGTCTCAGCAAGACCGAATTTGATGGCTGAGGTGTGCATAAAGTCTCACCGTAAAATGAGCAGTAGATTGCAAAAGGCACATAAAAGCGAAACTACATGGATGAAGGAGGCCTCGTAAAACAAACGTCAGGGGTATCGTGGTGTGTGGTAGGTTGAGGAACTGTTCTGTGCAGGTATAGCTGCTGGTTGTTTGTTGAGCCACAACTAAACTCGTAGATATATCCTGTTATTTTGTAATTTTACAGAAAATAACAAAAGCTACCAAACCACATTATGAATATGCAAACCTTCCAGTGTGTGCTTGTACAATATGCTTGTACATTGTAGATTGTAAATGACATAGGTATACATATATCTTGGAACACAGAAATATTAAAGAATTATGACAATCTTAATACTAGAATTTCAACCCTAGAGGAAATCTCTTAAATAAACGTGTAAGCAGAGAGGGAAAACCTCAGAAACTTAAAAATGTACATCAACTGGGAAAATAAGCAAATTTAACCACAGCACAAACCCCATTGCCTCATGATCATAATCAAGAAAGAAGATTAAAATTCTTTGCTAAAACCCAACTTGCTAACCCTAGGAAAATAGCAAAAACAAGCTTTCATTGTAAATAAGACGCATTTTGGCTGATAATTTCAAGATCCTGCTGGCTTGACATTTAATTTTGTGAGTTTGATGGGAAAATGTTGATGAGAAAGGGGTTAGGATGGACAACGCACACAGTTGGTTATCAGGGAACAAGCCCACTCATTTCGCTGTTAAACATCATTGTATATAGAAACTTTATAATAAAGCCTATCTACAAAACGGTTTCATAAGGTCACTTGAAACAACGACCAAATATGTACAGACATATTCTAAAATTAGGTTGAAATTCCTGCGGATCTTACATAACATGATGATATCAACAGCATCGAAAAAAAATCTCATTTCGAGGTGAAGACCAGCACTTGTGCACGTGTTACCTGGTTTTCTCTTATTATCTTCTACCTGTGTGTATAATACATGTTACTATCAAAAAAATCTTGAAATACTTAATATTTTAAAAGACCTATGCTCAAATTATATTACAACAGCCAATTGCATACTAGCATACCGGACACACATTAATGATGTGATGCAATGCATATTATAAATATGTGTAATATATGTATGTATGAGTAGATGATGAAACACATTCTGGCTTTTTAGGAAAAGTTCAAACACCACACTTATGTGCCTATGTAAGTAATAGAAAGAAACAACCTTCAGCACCCAAAAACTTACTATAGTATACTTCTTCGGTGCTGAATAACTTTCTGCTGGGGAGCGTTTCATGTCACTCATCTAAAAAGACTTTTTTTTACTTCTGTAACATTCGGAACTGACTGGCTGTCATTCACATCAGAAGACAACAACAGTAGCAGAAGCATATTTGAGAGGGAGAGAGCTCATAGGAAGGAAGTATCAGCCTCTAGGAGTGCAACAGCTTCTCATTCTTCCTCTCTCTCTTCTTGGTTTTTTATGATTGTGGTGGTAGTGTTTTCGCTTGTTTCATAGTAAAACTTTTTTGTTGTTGTGTAAGACGGAAACGGGAATGAATGAGTGTCATGGCATGGCGGATGCTTCCCATTTTTTTCTCTCTATAAAGTCGGGTAGCGCAGCGTCACGGGTGTGTGGTGTGATGTGGTATGCTCTATGCTCCACACCTCTAGAGAAAGAGTTTGTCCTGTATGCAATATGACAGCTAAAACAATTCTCAACTTCTCTCAGTGATCCTGTCCTCCCTCCTTCACAATCTTCATATTGTCACATTCAGGAGGGAAGAAAAGTAAAAAAGCCCACTTCATGAGAAATTCTTCTTTGCTCCCTATTATTATAACGTAGCATATAAAAAAATGTCTGTAAAATTAAAAACTAAATGATGAAATGACATAAACCTCTTATTTATATAAAATGTGTATGCTTCCTTAGTATGCGTGGTGTAATTATAAGGAAATATTAATGATAAAATATTCGAACAAAGTCATTGAGGAAGCATGAAATAAAAACAAATGAAATGGAAAAGGATATGAGTGTGACTTAAAATGAAGTAGTCGTGCACAAGAGGACATGTCATGAATTACAAGCTCATATCATAGTAATCATCATCATCATTAATGTTGTGCAATGCAGCACTGGAGAAAAATGTGGCTGGTATTTAGTAGGTATTTGGTATAGAGATTTTAATTATATACGTGCTAATTTCTTAGTCTACTCCAGTCACCACTAATAATAATGCTTCCAGGAATTATTACTACGTATTAGTTTGAGTAATAGCTTGACATGTGTGAAGGTTTTACCAAAGCAAATTTATTATGAGCCAGTGTGGTACGTTAATGCTACAAGTTTAATATGGAGAGCGGAACGCGTAAAACGCTGTTATGCTGCATATTTGGTAGTTAGTTTCCGTATTTACAACGAAACAACAACTGAAAAATAACCAGCCTAAGCCCAACCAACATTGCATCCTAGTCACTAGCATCAGACTTTTAGAGCTGGAAGCACCATTGCGGTTGATTACTTTCAAAGAACATTGGTAAATTAAAGTGAAATACAATGCTTCACGTTCAACTAAACTCCCCGTGTAATCCTTTCATAAAAGGAGGGACATCTACTTTTCCAGAAAAGTTTACGAGTTTCCATATATTATATTTTATATTATTACTTATTTCGTATTTTCGTCTTACCACTGCCACTATACTGCATCACTAAATGAGATTGTGGCAGTTAGGAAACTGCAAGTCTGCCATAACATTTCCCAACGTATTTTCTTTCCCTATTCCTTTCTTGCTTGTTTGTTGATGAAAACCTTTTCGTCTTCGTTTCACTGGCCATGAAACTAATTTTATGAGATACGCAGTAGCAAAACTAGCAAATCATATAACAAACACACCAACCAGCCAACTAAATTAAATACCCGAGTGAGCATTGCATTTTCTGGAGCTGTTGCTTGTATGTTGTATGTATTTTTGCTGTATTTAGTGAAAATTCTTAGATCAGATCAAACATACAGTTTATAATAACAACACGGTAACTAGTTACTATATTTAGAAGCATAGTGTAACTGTCAGTGTCTTCCAGTTAGTGGAAGAATTCTCATGCTAAATAAAATAGCTACATACACAACAACTTGTTTGTTGTTGGCTTGGTGTACCATACAAAAATATGAAGATTAAAACCATGTTGGTGCTCAAGGGTGCCGGTGGTAGTGGTGTTGTATATGTCTATGTCTGCCTCCTACACACTATCTTTATCTTGTTTATATTTTATGTTTACTACACGCTTAAGTAACAAAATAACATGAAAAGTTGGTAGTTGGTTGTGGACAAGAATAAAATGCTAGTGAAGATTTCTGACTTGATCCATCCGGAAGGAATGTACGTAAGGAACTTAAGCGTATCGTATCAACAAGGAGAGGAGGACGCAGAGAGGCTTAAATATCAAGGTTAGAAGAATGTGTGGCAACGCTCGTCTTCTCGTCTCCGCGTGTAATCCCTGCAGACTTTAACTATCACGCGGTAGGGTTTTTAATGGCTCACTGCGTGGAGAATAGAGAAACAGGGAAATAATATATAAGTTTGTTTATACATGTTATATCGGAGTAGTGTTCTTTTTCTCTGTGTAATTTGTAAACATTTTCTCTCCAGAGAAGCAACTGGAGAAAAAGTTGCTGCTTGCTTGATTTTCTTCATTCTTTCTTCTTGTTTTACTTACGCATTTCTCCACCTAAACCGCCCCGCCGCCGACGCATTTGTCGTTGTTTTTCTTACGCCGTTCCCAGAGACCCCAGCCAGACAAGAAAAGATGATGAGATACATTCGAAATTCAAGTTAATAATAAAAGTAAAAAGCGAGGATGTACGTGAAGTATGCATGAAATGGCCACGTGTATGTGTCTCGAAGTCATGACTCTTGGCGTAAGAGAGCTGGGAGTTTTGCTGGTGGTGAGAAATGAAGTATGCAATAACTTTCAGAAACTTTCCTTCTTCATCTTCAAGTAATGAAACTTGACTTTATACGCCGCAAAGTACATATTTGAATTTAAGAACAACTACCAACATCACGGCATGAAAAAGCCCTATGGCCATGCCCTCGTACAAGTTATGTTATGAGAGACAAAGAAAGAATATGAAAATCAGGAAATAGGATGTGGGATTGGACCACTACTACCACATCAACAAAGGAATAGCATGAATCATAATAGATCACAGATAAAATAACTTACTAAAGAATATTTCTTACTGAATAACAGAAAAGAAAGAAGAAGAGAGTCCGTGAGCTTCTTCAAATGTTCACTTTAATGCTTCGTTAGTTCATTAAGTTGATGACGAGGGCGATGAAACACTCAGGCATTTTTATTACTGCGAAGTAGATACAAGATACATACAAGCAAACAAACTCTGACGACTTGCCACGACTTGCCACGTCTTGTCCTGTTGTTTGGCCAATAGAGTTACACTAATAATATAGGAAGAGCCGAAATGCGTGTATATCCCCATGTAATGCTCGTGGTAATGTATCGTGGATACAATGCTCACCCTTGCGACAAGTTATGAACTAATTTTTGAGGGAAAAGCGATGGTGTCA
>JAQFZH010003230.1:0-14300 GCA_034695485.1 Entomobrya nivalis | reverse complement strand
TTTCAAACCTTATATTCTCATCCCTTGAGCATATCTGTTGAAAAGGGAAAAATGTCTGTAAAAATAGACAAGATTCTTAAATGGAAATATTTACCATTTCTTATAACTCTCATAATTTTTGTCGGCATTATTGATCTAGGTTCGTGTATATTTATTACAATTCTTAAACTTCTTCGACGAGCCACCAAAGTCAATGTGGCCACAGTCATTTTTTGTGTGCTTTTGGCCGCTTTTGGAGTTATTGAAATGGGAACATATATAACTTACTGTGGAGCCACTGAGGTTGAAGCCATGATAAATCAACTGTTATTCATTGAAAGAGTTTGTAAGTTGATATTTTATCAGAAACCCACTTTGAAATTTTCTTACTATGATATAATGCTTACTAAAATAATTTTCAGATTTCAAGTTCAAAAAACCCCACAAATCCAACGTCACTGACTGGATAGGACTATTTCTAATGGCATTCAGTATATCAATCATTGTGGCAGCTTTAGGTTTTCCAATTGTTATGGTTATCTGGGACTTGGACCCGTTTTATCACGTTTTCGAACTCTTCTTACCATCCCGTTATGATCGAAGCTTTACAATAATTTTGGTCGTTCCACTTATAAGACTTTTGTTATGTGTTATTTATAACTATGAATTTGCGCGTTTTGGTACCCTAATCTTATTTGTTTGCATAACTACTGTATTTACAATTGTGAACTGTCTAAGACAACTTATCGATCATTCCGACCTTTCAGAAATTCGTTTGCTGCGGCTGTACACTTTGTTACGGATTGTTTTGAAAGCCGGAGATTATTTTATTCGTCACGTTTTAGTACTACTTATGTTTTGCGCTCAAGTTATTATTATTGCTTCTTTGTGGACTCTGCATAAGTGCTGGGACCAGTTGCCTATTTTTATTTCGTTTGTTTGTTTTGTCGCCGGATTTTTTACTATTGCTTCGGTAATGATTTTGTTTCCACGGGGTGTAGAAATTTGTGATGATAGCCAAAAGTTTATCAATCACAAAAAGGCAATGCACCATACTTTCAATCGACACAGCAAAAATCGCTACTATTTTCTTCGCTGGTTTTCTCAAAGAATGCTACCGATCAGGTTTGGTGTCCAATTTACATTAAGCAAGGATACGCCAATTAATTACCTTAGTGTATTGATGACTAACTTGACAAATGCCATTTTGCTAATTAATCCATGAACTGAATATTTTCATCAAAATGTTTGGAGTTTGAACAAATCTAGTATGTTATATATAAATGCATATTCAATAATTGTTAAATAAAGTTGGGGTTTTTGACTTTTATGCAATATGAAACTAAAAGACATATGACGTAGACTTTAGCTTATGAATTCATAGCCATAACATTTATTTTAAAAGTAAAATATTTTTGTGAATTGTTTTTTTTGTATTGCGTTGGCAATTTACAATGTCTCAACATGGCATGGGATTTAATTCGTACCCACACAAAAATAGTTTGCATACCGTCAACGTTAACTCACACTTTTTATCAATTAAAAAATTCAATTTTGACTATTTTCTACTTAAATCAATAATGTGGAATTCTTATGTGGTTATATATTCGGATTCAATATTTCGGAAAAAAAGAAACAAATAGTGACTGATGTGCATAAAATTGTGACTAATTAAGCAACACAAAATATTTCTGTTCGCATATCAGCAAGTCAATAGTAAATTTGGGGTTATTTTTATTCGCAGATTACGATTCTGGGATCCTTTTTAGATTGTTTCGGCTTTAAAATTGATTACTAACCTCATTTATGCTTTTTGGCTACCTCAAAATGCAGATGATGGAACCATTTGGGTAATCAGGAATGGGTAAACATAAATGGCTTAAAATGTGAAGGTGTTGAGAAGGTTTAACAATGTTTTGACGGGCAAACATATGACCCATTTAACTTGGCTCTTATTAAAAGTGACCATGATAAACGATTTTCTAAATCTGAGTGACCTGACTATAATGCTTGTATGATGTGTGCCACCTTTGGTTACTGGTCTTTTTCTGTAAAAGTCAAACTTTACAAATCCATGCTTAGTAATGTTTATTGTAACAGTTTATGGATAAGTAATGCTAACAAGTTAAAACATATTAAAAGGTGATGTAGTATTTCGGAACAATTTTAGCAGTAAGACGGCAAAGTCAACATTGTCGAAATAAGTAAGTATCACTACTTCTGTTAAGATCGTGAAAATTGATAAGATATTTGGAATTTTGTTCAGCCAGGTTAGGTTAAGGTTAAGTACTTATGCAATAGTTGAGTTTTATGTATTTAAGTTCATGTGTGCGATAATAAAAAGGAGGCATATGTTGTACTACACATTGTTTTATCAAAATGATTTTTCGTAATTAAGGTCTAGGTCTTTAAGTGTAAAATATTTTGTCAATCTAAACTATGAATTTGCAATTGTCAAATTGCAACCTTAAGTTTTTCACAATGCAGTTTTAGGCAATCTGACTTAAAATATTTTTAACCATCATCCGTCCTTATTGTTGGTATGATCCATCTGATGATAATGGGTTTTGTAAGTATTTTTATTATTTTGATTAAAATAAAAACTTAAAAGATATGATGATATGTAACAAGTTGAAAAATGACAGACGTAAATATTTGATGCAACATGAACAAAAAATTTATTTATCTTTTAATTGCCATTTGCTTTCTGCTAAAATTGTATCAGCAATGTATCCTAATACAAAAAATACTGGGTTTTAATATTTAAAAATTTATTTGGACAAACTTACGCAATCAAGCAATACTCACAATGTTTTTTCAGGGTTTTGCGGAAGTACTAAATATCAATATTTGTTGGATTATAATGTTAGTTTTATGGTTACCCTTGAGTCATGGCTTGTATTATGATTAATATCCTGGTAAAAACAGAAATAACCCTGGGAAAACGATAAATTAATCAATTCAGCAACAAACTATTATATACTCAAGAATTGATAGCTGTGTGATATTAATAACACGTGTCACTCGAGATGCAATTAGGAATTGGGTGTTGCGGATTTAAATTGCATTTCAGGCTTTAAGGATATGAGGAAGTTTTGTTTGCTTATTTTTTAATTTGGTCAATATATTGACTAGTATGCATAACATCATCATTGTTGAATGTACTGCTTTTGAAAGAAAAAATTCCCAAAGATTATGCTAGTCATTTATATTGATACTTTGTGAGAACAAAAATCGTATTTTAAAATTTACAAGTTCTTTGAAAAGTAAACTATCATGACTTCACGTAAAAATAAAATAGCCACCCCATTGGTTGTTTTAGCTTCTCGATTTCATGAACACATATTTCAAAGCTTATATTCGCATCCCCTTCATATTTATGTAGACAACGGACAAATTTCTGTAAAAATAGATAGGGTTTTAAAATGGAAATATTTACCATTTGTTATAGCTCTCGTAATCGTTAGCGGCATTTTAGGTTTAGGATCTTGTATATTCATTCCCATTCTCATACTTTTTCGACGAGCTATCAAAGTCAATGTTGTCGACTTAGTTTTTTGTGTGTTCTTGGCCTCTTGTGGAATTATGGAGTTGGGTACATACATAACATGCTGTGGAGCATCTGAAGTTGAACAAATGCTCAATCAACTGTTTGTCATTGAACAAAGTTGTAAGTTGAATTATTATAAGAAAACGAACTTCAATTCTTTTTACTGGACAAATATTATTTTCATATTTCAAACTCAAAACTAACCAAAAATCCGAGGACTGGATAGGACTATTTGTAATGGCATTAAATATTTCATGTATTGTCGTAGCTGTAGGTCTTCCGCTTGTTGGAGTAATGTCCGACTTGGATCCTTTTTATCACGTTTTCGAACTTTTCTTACCATCCCGTTATAATCGAAGTTTCACAATAGTTTTGCTTGTTCCCCTTATACGACTTTTGTTATGTCTTATTTGTAATTATGAATTTAGTCGTTTTATATCCCTACTCATGTTTCTTAGCATAAGTTTTGTATTTACAATTGTAAATTGTCTAAGACAATTTATTGAGGATTCCAATCATTCAGAAATTCGTTTGCTTCGGATGTATACTCTACTGCGCATAATTTTAAAAACCGGCGACTATTTAATTCGTCACGTTTTAATGTTATCTATGCTTTGCGCTCAAGTTGTAATTATTGCTTCGTGGTGGCCTGTGCATAAGTGCTGGCACCAGTTGCCTATTTTTATTTCCATTGTTTGTTTTACGATAGGAGTTTTTACTACGGTTTCGATAATGATTTTAATGCCCCGTGGCGTAGAAATTTGTGATGTTAGCCGAAAGTTTATCAAGCACAAAATAGCAATGCACCATACTTTTAATAGACACAGCAAGATTCGCTACTATTTTCTGCGGTGGTTTTCCCAACGAATGCTTCCAATTAGGTTTGGTGTACAATTTACATTGGGCAGGGATACACCAATTAATTATCTAAGTGTTTTGATGACTAACTTGACAAATGCCGTTTTGCTCATTAAACCTTGAGCAGAACTTTATCATCAAAATGTTTGGATTTTGAACGAATTTATTATGCTATGCACATCCATATTCATTTTAAGTTAAATGAAGTCAGAATGTTTGACTTGTACGTAATGCTTATATTCAAGACATATTTAAATTTTACCTAACCTAACAAACCATAGTTTTATAGGCTTGAGGAAAGTAGTGTTAAATTTGTTTTGCACTATATTAATTTATTGTTACAATGAAAGAAATTGTCCCCCTAGTAAAGAAAACCATGCCCATCTATGTCCACAGTGTAAAAAAAATATGCAATTTATTTGCAATCATTTCATAAAGAAAAGCTGTTCAAAATATCTCTTATTAAATGCATATCTTGATAACCCCATAAAGATGCATAAATATTTTAAAGGAAACTAGATAGCAGATATAAATATTATAATATATAAGTATAGCTCATTGGAGGATACTCTGCGTAATTACGCTACAGAAAAGTTAATTTATTTATAAATGTAATAATTGTAGCGTAAATACAAATTGAGCAAGTAAGCTCTAAAACATGATTTTCGACGATGCTAAACTTTGAAATCATGTAGAAACTTTTCCAGACAGTAGGAATTTTTCCTAGGGTATTTTGAAAGGTCAAATTATTAGAGTTCCGCATGATTGGAAATTTGTGTGAATTTTTGTTTTTAAAAATCTCACTTTGGGGAAAACTTTCGATATAATTTTGAAGTTTAAAATCGTCAAAAATCATATTTTAAAATTTACTTGCTCATTTTGCTACTGATCCTCCGATGTAGCCGTCTAATTTTGTGACACATTTTTATAATATTTTTGTATTCACAGCCTCCTAAAATCGGCCAATTATCCCCATGTCATGTGTAGCCATTTTTAAAAACCGCAAACATCATATTTAAGGTAGTAGGTAGTTTGACCGAAATTACTAAATATTCAAGAAAACAACGTATATTTTGAGGCCGCGTTCATTTACAATTGGAACTAAGTATTTCTAACAAATTTTGATTGTTTTTAATTTCGGTGATTGAAATATTAATCCGCATAACGCATTTAGTTTTTTTTCTGACGATATATTAAGTCTTAAATACTTTTAAGGGTAGTTCTAGTAGAAGTTTCTCTCTAATTCTAATTTGCCATTAAATTATTATAACAAAAGCCAGCAACTGAATTCAACCTGAGTTAGCCAAACTTACATTCACGACAAATTAATAATTAATGTATCCAATCTTAAATTCTGTTTTAATGCTTCACAGAGCCATTTAAGAAAATAAGCACACATATAATTATAGATAGCCTTAATAATTTAAAGAGACATTAACCCGTGTATTCACCGTAACTCCATTCCTCGTAATGATCCATAACGTCAGTAAAAAGTTACAAGTCGCACGTGCTGTGGAGTATTTGACTTGAAATTTATAACTTGACACAGATGACCTGCTGACAAACCTTACTGATTATGTTACCAATCAAGCCATAATATCAACCTATGATAATGTAATGTATTAAATTGTCTAGGCAACTGAATAAGGAATGAGCAACGCGTGCTCCGGTAAACACCTAAAACCTTTTATTTTTCCGTCTCGGTCGTAATAACTTGTTTAAAAATTCACAGCGCATTAGAGAAAAAAATTACGGGGTTTCTTATATTTTACATCGTGATAGAAAATACACTTAATTTCCATATCGAGGTTTATTCCCTTATATTATGTGGTCATGGTTCTTTCCAGACCTTTTTGAAATATAGTCATGCTGTAAAAATTATGAAATATTTAGAGATAAATAAGTGTATTATACTGCCAAATTGTCTTAAACACACTTAACGCAACTTATTATTTATTATGTTCCACTTAAAAAAGCTTTTATAAGACCGTCCACTTTTGACTTGACACCAATAATGTATTTGTGGAACAAATGGAAATATTTCAAATTTAGTTTGCTTTGAGAATCATATCTGTCAACAAGTCTAAAAATGCTTCTCTCTGAAAATCTTCTAAAGTCTCTTATCCAGGAACTTAAAATTACAGATATTTTAGGCTGTATACCCTTTCGATGGAAAAAAGCCGAAAATCGTTTCCAGCTAAAGTCCAAAACAAAACTTGCAATTTACAAGGGTAGAATTTACATTGGCGCTTTATTTACTTTTCTGATTTTCCTCCAAATTTGTCATACATGGAAAATTGCAACGATTTTTGTAAAACTTCATTGTCTTTTCAACTTCTTTGCATTGGTAATGCACGTTTATACTCATAAGATATTTTGTTCAAAGGCGGATTTGATTGTTTCCTTTTTAAATGGAATGATTTTATTTGAAAACAAAAGAAATGGTAAGTACCCAAGATTTGTTTTTAAAAACCCTTTCATTTGATTGAATTTTTGTAAAATTACCTGAAATATTTTATTGTATTTTTTAGAACAAGGCTGGAAGTCTAGTGCTAACGGAAGCACACTCACCAAGCTCATAATGAAAACCATGGCAATTTCCGGTATAGCTTTGCCTTTATTCTACCACATGGATTTACTCCGAAATCCTTGCCTACCTTTCCATTTGGGAGGCTTCTGGATTGTGACGACTCAATGTAGAGGGCAAATTGGATCCGAATTTCCAGGAATTTGGTCAGTTGAAGAAATTCTGGCTAAACTGTTAGTTCTTTCTGTGAGCTATTTCAACTGGAGTTTCCTATTAAGTGGAAGCTATTTTCACATTACTGTAGCATTACTCGTCAAAAGCTACTGTTTGAACAAATACATCAAATTGGCTGGCAAACTGATTGCTGAAAATCAGTTGGCACCCAACAAGACCAGGTACTGGCACACCTGTTTGGTTTACAGAGAAATTCAGGTTTTGGCCACAGAATATCGGGGACTTTATTCTAAACGGATGACTGCCTCTGTGATTGTGGTGATACTTTTTGTACACTCAATAAGCCTTTATGCGGTCATGTACTTTGGTACGAAACTGAGAGTATCCATGTTTTTCATGTTTTTCATGGCAGCAGTGAATACAGGCATTATAATTGTATTCATGTTTACCAGTTTGGCAAATGTGTACACGGCGTCGAAGCAAGTTTTGGAGAATAAACTTAAGCAAGGGATAAGGCAACCGAGTAAATGGTTTCTGAGATATCTGAAATCCTGTCAGATTGTGAAGGCTTATATTGGGGATACAAATTTTGTGGAACCACTGACGCCGTTGACTATTGAACAATTTGCTATAGACCAAACTGTGAGTTTAATGCTTTTAAAGCTTTAAGAATTCGATATGTTTTACTTAATTTTGGGTATGAGTAAGAATTTTGCTGCAGATAAGTCAATTGTGTTGTGTGTAGTGACGTCAAGGAAACTCGTCTTATTAAAATAATTTAATTAAAAATAATGGTCAAACGACTGCAAAATAAAAATCGTGTATTGCGTATGCAAATATTTTGCAAGGTTCTAAATTATTTAAGCCCTGGTGAGTCCGCTGGCTTTCAATTTAATTGCGACATACTAAAACATTTATTAAATTGTTAATTCAACTTAGTATAGAACATTAGTCCACAAAGTATAAAGTATTTTTTAATGATGATCAACTGTAATTTTTGTTTGCAAGCACTTTTAATAAAGAAATGAAACCAAAGTTAGCCTATTTTTTAGACCTTTGCATTATTTATCAAAATATTGCGCTTGTAATCGTAAACGTATTCATATGGGGCACCGTGATAGGAATCATTGGCTTATAGTAGTAGTGCCATATCATGATATGAGAGTAAACTTTAAATCTGATTTTTTTAGTTACTTATCATATACACGTCTCCTATTGTAATAAGCTGGTCAAGATAAAAACAATGGTTAAGCTATACCTAGATTGTTCATCACACCAATGCAATTAGACCGAAACGACAAAAAATATGTTGTGGTTATTTAAAATTTGCGGAATTTTTGAATTTGGAGAGCAGTCCAAGTATGCATATCTTCTAAACTGACGGTTCTGCAACCTGAACGTTTAAAAACAATATAATGACTTGAAAGGGTTTAGGAAATTGAACTGAATAGATTATCAGATATCATAAAAATTAACTATTAAAATAGGAAAGACCGTTTTCGTCCTGTATTTGAAGAAAGTTCCAGTTTCACTTATTTGGGTAATCAAAAAAACAATTAATCGTGTAATTGGTTTTTTTAAATAAAATAGTGATACTGCAACATATCCATTTATGAAAACCATTAGGTATACAACCATTGTAATAAAAAAATTCAATTCGTTATTTTTGTCGATTTGGAAAACAATTAAGTTTACGCGTGGTTTCAAATTTGAAAAAGTTAAATCCAAAAAAATTAACCTATTTATATGAAAATAGTTTGCTTAGTCTAGCTTTAAAATATTAGTTTTAGTCCACATTTAGCTTACATTCTCTTATTATCTGGCCAGTTTTTTGAACTTTTTTACTTTTACTCCAAACAGCATACCCGAAAAACTAATGCTTTGTCAATTCATGTCTTGCATTAGAAGTGAAAACATTTCAGAAATATTGTTCACTAAGCAATAATGACTCCAAACACAAATAAAATCGCGAGTCCTTTTGTAGCGCAAGCTTCCGAATTTCACGCCCGCATATTTCAAAACTTATACGCTTACCCTCTAAGTATTTGTGTTACAAACGGCAAGATTTCTGTAATAGTTGACAGGTTTTTACATTTCAAATATGTGCCACTTCTTATAACTCTTACAGTTATCACCGGCGTATTAGGTTTAGGATCTTGTTTATTTATTCCCTTCTTCAAGCTTTTTCAACCAGCTGCTAAAGTCAATGCCATTGAACTAATATTCTGTGTGTTTTTTGGATCATGTGCAGTTCTGGAACTAGGGACGTACCTAACATACTGTGGAGCAACAGAAGTTGAAATATTGGCCAATCAAATTTTTGCTATTGAGCAAAACTGTAAGTAAATTTAAAAAACTTAAATAACAAAACTTATTATATGCCTTTCAAATATTTTTTAAAAACATTTTAGATTTTAAGGTTCGCAAAAGAAGATCAAAAGACTGGATAGGACTCTTCCTGATGGCATTAAACCTAGTATATATTATAATCATTGGAGTCTTTCCAATTGTTGCAACTCTATCAGAGTTGGATCCATTCTACAGCGTTTTTGAACTTATACTGCCGTCACGCTATGACCGCCGCCTAACAGTAATTTTGGCTGTTCCTCTTTTAAGATTTATTCTCAGTTTTATTTGCGTTTTTGAATTTGTGCGATTTATTTCTAATCTAATTTTTATTTGCATCACTGTTGTGTTTACAATTGTAACTTGTCTCAGGCAATTAATCGCACAGTCAGCCAATCGAGAATTTTGTTCGCTTCAGTTGTACTCTCAACTACGGATTATTTTGAAAACTGGAGACTATTTTATTCGTCATGTTTTAATGCTTCTTATGATTTGTTCACAAGTTCTAATTATTACTATGTGGTGGACTGTGCTTAAGTGCTGGCAAGGATTACCTGTATATTTTACTTTTGCTTGTTGTGTCGTAGCAATATTTACTACTGTAACGGTCATGATTTTATTGCCCCGTGGTGTGGAAATTTGTGATGCTAGTCAGAAATTTATCGAGTATAAAAAGGCGATTAATCATACGTTTGATAGATATAATAAGAAAAGGTATTGCTATCTTTGGTGGAGGGCCCAACGAATGCTACCAATTCGATTTGGTGTACAGTTTACCTTAAGCAAGGAAACGCCAATTAACTATTTAAGTGTTTTGATGACTAATTTGACAAATTCGATATTGCTTATAAATACATAAAGCACGAAATACTTCGTAATTCGCTTAGAATTGTAACAAATTTTAAGATACTTGTCGATATACTGATAATAACGTAGGAGTTTTTTAAGTATAATGTTTAAAATACCAGCACTGTTCCAAATGGGCTAATGTTTAAAAGTAGTAGAGTATACTGTATTAAATATTTTATTAGTTTTGCCCAATTTATTGAGTTAGCTGTTTAAAAAAGTATCAATATTTAATATAATTTACAACAATTTTCAAACGCTTTGATTGTATTTGATTACGGGTCATTAATGTAAATTGTTTATTGACGGAGACGCCGTTTAAATCACACTACAATTATATACTTCTCTTATTTACTTATATCACCGATCACATAGCAAGGTTTATAATTTTAATATCATGTTTTTAATGTATATGTTACACGGCCATTGGTTGCGTAGCAATAAATAAGAGCACCCACCCTAGCCTTCACAACTGGAGCAACGTTTTATGTCTGTAGACATATATAAATGCTCAGGTTCCAGTTATATTTAAAGTGTTCTGTTATTCAATGGAATGGTTAGTAACCTGTATCAAACTTTCAGACGAAATTCTGATAAGCAACATTTGGATGGCTGTCAGGTTTGGATAATCATTGTAGTTTTCAGAAACTGATAAATATATCATAACACGGTATGCTATAAACATAAATTACGTATACATTCAGCAAGTTATATTAATTGCCATTTCATATGTGAATTTTAGTTTCAATGACTTTGGTAGTGCACCTTTACACTCATCATATATTTTGTTCAAAGGCAGATTTGATTGTTTCCTTTTTAATTTAAACGGACTGATTTCGTTTGAAAAGAAAAGAAATGGTAAGTATCCAGAATTAAAACAATAATTTCCCTTCAAATTTTTAAATTAAATAAATTATATTTTTTTTAGAACAAGGCGGGAAGTCGAGTACTAAGGGAAGTAAAATTACCAAGCTTATAATGAAAACCATGGCAGTTTCCGGTATAGCTTTGCCCATATTCAACCAAAGTGTTTTATGTTCATTCGAGTATATAGCAAAGCGACAGTTGCTACAACATATCTAAATATTTAATTTGTCCGAAATAATTGAAATGGGGAATGCCATGACAGTGTGGAGCACATATATCAATGCTAATAAAAAGTGGTATATCAAATTCTTAGTCTAATTTCATCAGTTTTTTTTAAATGGGCTAATTATAAATAATTTATCTGAATTACTTGGAAACAGGTCTGGAAGCCAGTTTACGGAAATGTTGCTGGAGTATACTATGACACGTATTCTTGTACATAAGCAAACAATTAAGAGATTACTAACTAAGCTTTTAGACCGCACTAAAATCCTTATCGTTTAGAACAATCTAATGACCGACTGACTAAATTCCAGGACTAAAAACCAAAGATAGGAATTTAAGTAAATAATCTCAACATATTTTACTTATCGTTAGTTATATACTACCAAAGCTTGAATGTATGATAGCCATATCGATTTTTTTTCGTAAAACTGGACCTGGACTTCCCAGTTGGACTACAATAATTGTATTCGAAGCATAACTACGTAGATTTAAAAAAAAATGATTACAATTTCAACAAAGGAGATAATTCCCGGTAAAAAATATTCGACATATTTCCACTTTTGTAAGAATAATCACTTAACTTCAGTTGCGTCCTTTTTGCACGTGGACTACATTTAACATTTTGTTCTTTTTAGACATTAATGAACTTCGCGTGTTTCCGTTTTCATAATGATAAACTAACATATTGTGATCAACATCGTTCATCATTATTTAAACGCAATAGTTAGTAAGTTACAAAAACTCATTTTTTACTAATGTCCTGATAAAAAATTACAGCTCGCATAATTCAACGTTGGTACCAGTATCCCGAAAGCACTATATGCTATCTGGTTTAGTGAAAACGGCAAACAAATACGAATAGGCCAAGATAGCAAACCAACAAACAAAAAGATCTTATCTATTTATAATTCAACGAAAGCAATTGATATTTTGATTTGCTAACACATTTTGGGAAACACATAATCAACTCTTTATTTATATATGTACGTTATATAAACCAATTTTTTAGACAAGTCTAACTAAAAGTAATAAAAGTGGTTATGATTCAATATTCAAAATTATTTATTAAAGTTTATCCCCTTGTTATATTTCCACCGTTTATGAGTTAGAACGGGGCAAGCCTTTTTATTATTCAGCGATCGTATCGATTGCTATATTTCGTCTAAATGTATGTCACATATTTTAAAGTACCAGGAGCATTACTTATACACAAAACCAGAAAATTGTATTAAGCGTATTAAGATTAATTAGATAAGCGAATTAAGCCTATGGTTTGATATAAGCTGAAAATAGATACTAAAACTCAAATCTTCTACCCAGACATACGTTTAGTAAAAAACCGAAGCGAAGTTATATAAAATTAGATAGCAGCCAGTGATAATAAACTCGATAAAACGGAACCTTTCCGTAATCACTAAATAGTTTCTACTTTATAGTTGCCCTGTTAAGACGCTTCAATCAGTCTCTTTCCTTTACTTTACCAATTTCAAATTAGCCATGGTACTATTTGGACAAGGTGGTCTTCTTAAAGACATTAAACGTAATTTACAGTATAGCGACTGGTGTGGTGCCCTGCCATTTGAGTGGAACGAGACGAAAAATCAACTGGAAATGAAATGTCAATGGAAACTAAAAGTATTCCGATTTCGGCTGTTGATAGCGTCTCTGTATTTGTTCATGGCAATAATACAAGTTGTGAGAGTATTCAAAAGAGCACCACTAATGGTCATTACACACAGTGTAATGTTCCTTGCATGTGGATCACTCAACGTTTCATCTCATCTGGTAAATTACAAGCAGAGGGTTGGCGTAGTGCAACTCTGTAACAGCTTTATTAAGTTTGAGCGCAATTTTTTGAGGGATAATGGGAATGCACGCAAGTCAAAAACATCAGAGTTCTTTCTCCGATGCATGATTTATGTCTTGACCAGTACTGGAATCGCAATGCCAATTGTATATCATTTGGACATACTACGAAATCCCTGTTTACCCATGTATGTTGGATACTGGATGAGCAGTCAATGTCAAGATGAAAAAATAGGATATTATCTCAAACCAAGTTGGAATTCAATTGAAATTTGGACAAAGGTTGGAATATCCCTGTTTTCATACTTTAATTGGAGTATGTTGCTTGTCGGATGCTGTTTTGAAATAGCACTGGAATATGTTATGGAAGGGGACTGTTTCCGGGTTTATGTTGCAGAGTTTGGAAAGTAAGTTTAAAAAAAGATTTTTAGAAATTTTCATAATCTTGTAAAAAACAATAATGTGTTTTTGATCCTAAACTATAGAAAGCTATTACATACTGATAAAAATGATACCAAGGGTATAAAGCAACTCACACTATTTCGCAGGCAACTTCAGGTTATGTCGATTAAATATCGTTTGAATCATTCTCAGTTTCAAATCGGTTGTGCTATACCTTCCTTGATTGTACTGCAAACGATTTGTCTCTACAATACTATTTCTCTGATTTCTGGGAAGAATACTGGTGCGTCAATATGGTACAATTTGTTGTACGCTTGGTGTGCTATAGTTTGTTTCTTTATGATCATGTTTGTATTTGGAATACTTGCGGATGTGTACAATGTGTCGAACGGGGTTCAAAAACAGATCAATGGAAATCATGATTTGAAGAGGAATAAATGGTTTAAAAGATGGATCAAGTCTTGTCCAGCTTTGAGGATATATTTTGGAGGGTCAAATTTCTTGGATCGTTTGACACCTTTAAATTTTCAGGATTTTGTGATTAATCAAACTGTGGGTTTGATGCTTTTACAACATTAAAGTGTTTATCTGGAATTAAGTATTGTGGAAATAGAAATCATGCTGAAAAAATGTAACACTAGTTGCTTTGCACAATATGTTTAGTTATAAAATTAACAAAAAGATCCGTTTATGATCCTCGTTGTCTGTATATCGGAAAAA
>JAQFZH010003229.1:0-14307 GCA_034695485.1 Entomobrya nivalis | reverse complement strand
GTTCATGAAGAAACTTGTAGCTACGTCTTGAGTAGGTCCTCTTGTGTCGTCGAAACCGGGACAGTCGTAAAAAGCGAGAGAAGATGAAGCGTTATCGGTTTTAATGACAAGTTCAGGTACAAGGGTTCTAGAAATGATGGAAGGGCTACTGATTCTTTCGGCCTCGTCAATAATGACTAGGTTTCCTGTGTGGGTATAAACTGCATGAATTGTACTCAGGTCACCAGCAATCATTTGGGTCATTACAGTTTTTCCTACTCCTGTATTTCCCATAATGAGAATGACGTCTTGTTGGTTATCGGCGTTTACCATGTTATCAAATCCTCCATTCATCAAGGATGTAAAAGATACTTCATTTTCATGGGAAACTGCACTGCGTTGGGCGTTTGGGGCAAGTCGAATGCAGTTATCATCTTGTTCATTCGAGTCTCTGTAATCGTCTATTGAACCAATATGAAAGTTTTAGAAACAATTTGTCATAATAATATATAACTTGTATTGTGGGATATGATTGATTACCTTGAAAGTTTCCATTTGAGTTTACTGACGTTATTTGATTAGAAAGCTGAGGTGGCCAATCTGCGTCTGGAATCTTTCAAAATTTGAAAATAAAATAATGAACTCAAATAAGTAAACACTCTTATACGTCCTATTAAAAACAATGAACATAATTTAAGCCAGTGATTAAATTATACTCACGATTTTACACCAAACCGACGTCAGTCTCAAGGCTAATTGAAGTACAAAACACACAACCATATGCCTATGCATTTTTAACTTTATTTAGAAATATTTAAAAGATTTAGAAATCGTATTCAGAAGAATTCTTTTAGTTAAAATTAATGGGTCTACTAATCGAAAGAGCTGGCACGGCTGTGTTGGATTAAAGAACTTGCGTTTGGCTTATAAATGCAAAAGAAAACAATGCGTATTCGTTTTTACTAGCTCGAGTGCTGGAATAACATCGTTACTCAAATAAAAATCATGCAAGTTTCATGGAAACTCAACATTAAAGGTCAGATGTTTGTCAACTTTTAACATTTGCTATCTCATTTCAAGATAACCTGTAACGTAAATTCCATAAATTTATATAGCTTGAAAAAAGACTGATTCTGAGACAATGAATGTATCAAATCTTTTATTGAAGTGCAATTATTATTTTTGTTTTTAAATGCATGCAATCACTTTACGATGTTTTAAACAGGTTCTTAAAGTATAAATGTAGTTCTTTCAGTCGTTATATTATCCTTATAACAACAATAATTAGTGTTAAAGGTCAGACTTATCAATTTGAATTTCCATGAATTTCATGTTGTAAATTGCAAAAAATAACTTTATTTCATCTTACTCATCAGAAATGATTACTTTTCAGTACAGGAGTTCATTCATTACTAATTATTTTCGATTTCATTAAACTGTAGACATTTGTAAACTAATTCGTCTTCATTGTCAGATTAATTCTGTGAAACTATCTTTTCAATAACTACGCGTGTAATAATTTATGCAATTTACGTAATTTTTTCTCTTAAGTCACCCCAACGTACTTGACTTGCGTCAATTATAGCGTTCTTTCCGTATAATTATGATTTTTGTTTATGAAAGTTGTCTTTTTTAAAGTATGTAGTATGTGTGCATCATCAATGTTACAATTTATACTTTTTGAATTGATTTAGGAATATTGCAAGTTAGAAGCTCGCAATTTTTCAAGTTAAGAGCTATGTGCGAAAATAAAGATGAATATTTTTGAGATGCATGACTCATTAGTACAACCGCAAGCATTCATTTACACAATTCAAGGAACTCACTCAACTTAAAAATGTCATCTTGTCCAACGAAGAGAGAAAGGATCTTTTAATGTGCATAACGCATACACATACATAGGTCAATTAAAACAGCAGTCTCGAAGCAGCTTGCGTATAATGGCTTGGTTGTTTTTATTTTCTATTTCCTTCACCCAAAATCTCCGAAAAAAACAAAGCATTTCTCTGTCTCTCCTCCTTTTTGTTTTAATGCAAAATTGCGTTAGATAATTCGAACATTGAACTAACCATGTCCAAGCTGGAGTAGAGCAATGCAAATATGTATAGCACCTTTCTTGTTTTCTTAAAATGAAACTTTGTTACAAGTGGGACTTGTTATCGCTTTGTTTTTTGGTACAAATGATCAGCACTCCTATCATTCAACCAAAAAAATATTATTATGATCTGAGCAAATTTCTCAAGCAAAGTTTTTAATCTCACTACATACATTTGTGCATATATTACTTACAAAGCAAAATAACGAAAATAAGATACACTCAACATTATATACGGAGACTATGAGCGGATGTCACATGTAATAAATATATGTATGATCTTACAATATATTTTAAGTATGACTTACTTTGAACAATATTTACTTGAACGGAGTATAACATGTTACGTTAACTGGCATTCTTATACGCATGTTTGTGAGTGTGTAAGCCGTCGTTTCACTTATTGTTTTACATCTTATCAGCATTATGCAACAGTGACCTATTTGTTTTGCAAATCTTTTAAATGCGCTAAAAAGATGGACCCAAATCAATCAATTTTACCACTGCGTATACTCTTGGCTTATCCCTATTTATGGAAGCCTGGCAAATTAATTTCCTTTCTCAAAGAAACATGTAAAATAATTAAGGATGGGGCGCATCCAAATTTTACAAAGGAGTCAATTAACAACGAATACAGTTCTCAAAACTTTTCTGGTAGTACATTGGATTTGCTAAACAAGATTGGACAAGAACATTGGGATATCTTGAAGGTAGATGGGAGAGGAGGAGTTAGGCATAGACTTGATAACACTCAATGTGTTTTCGAGCTTATCAAACTAATAAGAAATAAGCATGAACATTGCTTAGAATAAAAAACGTTCTCGGCTGGTTTAACACAAAGGGAGAGTTAAGTGAAATAAAGTTTATCAGTTATTGGAGAACAAAGTTTCCCATGCTTTTCCCATTCCTCTGGATAAATTTGTCAAAATGGATGGATTATCCTACACTTAGCACCTTCTATTGGGTGTCGCTTGGTGGGTGGAATTGTAAGCAGTTGATGTTGGACTTGAACCAATTTCTGCTACAGGTGAATGCATCTTTAAATCTACAATTGGATGAAGGTAAGCTTTTTCTAATAATAATATATACACATGAATTCATGACAACTTTTATAAATTCGAAACTATGCCATCCATACCTATCATAGTGTATGGATATACAGTATCCACTATTTAAAATCAATGATCAGCGATTTTTGTCGGCTTTAAAAATTTGAGGAAAAACTTGCCAAGTTATAAAATACGCAGAGAGAATTTAATGAAAGATAATATATAATAAATATAGTGAATTAGTATTATATAGGTCATGATTGAGGCAAGTTGGGACATGTTTGGGGCATATTGAGACATACTGTGAAATATTTCAATTGTGATCACCTTCAATTTTCTATTATTTTGCTAATAAGCGTCTTTTTGTAATTCCTTAGGTGTTTTGATAACACGCTACAGTTATCAGACTGGAGGACTACAGAGGACTTTGGAATTTATAGCTTGCGATAGCGATACATTAAGAAAAGTCTTGGATGGAAAGTCACTGTTCATCTTAAAGGCAAATTCAAGGAATTGCTGTAATAATATCCCAAACGTCAAATACATATCTGTTGATGCTGACACATGTGAAATTGAAGCATTTTCCCTAACTTCACCAACATTTAAGCTAATTTTTGCTGAAAATATAATGGATGACAAGATCTGGAATGGAGTGCAATGCAATAGTGGTGGTAGCAGTGAAAGGATGATAATTTTCGGCGATAAGGAAAAGATGAACTTGGAAAGAATTGAAGATAAGTTTAAAAACGAGATTGGTGTTGAGCTCAATCAGTACCCAATCACTTTGAATGAGTTGTCATGCTCAGCAAGGAAGATGGTATTTACAAAAGGTCGACTGTGCATTCAAGGGAGATTTGTAAATATTAAGAACATTTTGCCTGGCCCGAACACACTAAAGTGGGGTAGTGGCGTGACTGGTGAGCTATTAAATAAGCTTCTACGAAATGAGCAGCCTATGCTTTTTAGGGAATATCAACTGCCAAAATGTGAATCAGTTTACCTGGAGCGAAGATTATTGTTAGAAGGCGTCCCACTCCCACATCCAAATAATAAGAGTGTTGAGTTTTTGGAAAGCGAGCTTATAATGGAACTTTGCTCATCCTACGGTGAAAGCCCAAGGCCAATATTCTTTGTCGCTCAGCCTGGCTGGGGAAAGTCTCAATTGTTGGTCAGTTTGGGTAACCAGTTGATTAAAACAAGTTTGGTGATAATAGTATCCATGGAAAAGTTTATTAAATCATTTGGAGGAAAGGAAACGGACATGAAGCTAAAGTTGAAGGCTTTTGTGAAGGAAATTTTAAGGTGTAAGGACAATAGTGAGGAATGGATACTTGATAAATGGCTTGAGCAACCAGATCATAAATATGAGCGGATTGAGTTACTGTTGGATGGACTAGATGAGCTGACAAGGGAAAACAAAGAGTTGGCGCTGAAAGTATTACAATTTATTTATAAAAATTTCCCTGTAATCCGTTTATGGGTTACTCCACGTGAACAATTTCCAAGCGAAAGTGTTCTTGGCTTTAGCTACATTTCTGCAAAAATAGTTCCATTTTCCAGAGATGACCAAGTGCAATTCTTTTACGCATGTTGGGGCAATCAAAAATTATCCAAGGAAAAATTGAAATGTTTAGCGAATGAGTTTGTAAGTCAGTTTTGGAAGCAAGTTGAAAAGGATCTGTACACAGAATCGGCAACAATTCCATTACACTGTCGTATGCTAGCAGATCTATTTGAAGGTACGGTGGTTGACTTGTGCTCACCAAGTGAAAGCAACAGCTCACGACAAGCATTGTCAACAATGCTGAAAAGTGAGATGTATGAAAATCTATTAAATAAGAAGTTGTTCGTTTATTTTAGGGAAAAGAAGGGAATATTGTTGGAGAGTAACGACCCTGATCTGAAATTACTCAAAGAAACTTGGTTTAAACGACAAACATATTTAGCTTTAAAACTGTTATTTCCTAAAATGGCAAGAGAAATGGCATTTCAAGAGAGTGAAGCAGATTTGGGTAAATTAGGGGAGGATTTTAGACGAGTTGGTATTACTTCGAGTGTGAATCCCCTTATTTTTATTCATAGAACATTTGCTGAATATTTGGTCGCTCGCTTTGTATACAAGGTACTCAAACAAGGGGATATGATGAATGGTGTGTGTTTGGAGGAGCAAGTGTTCCATGATCTACTTTTTAGGATTTTAGAGTTCGACAACGATCATGTCGATTTCTCACTAATATTTCCAGTCATATGCAACTTTCTCAACGAGCTGCTATTTAGAAAGGTTACTTTGGGTTGGTTAAAAAATCATAACAAGTACACACCCAAATGGGACAACGACTTTGTGATGACAGACTATTTGGAAATCATGATGAGATTCAAGTTTTGGAATTTTGCTCTGCTAATTTTGAAGATTTGGGTGTATGACCCAAGTTACGACTTCTTTTTGGCAACTATAACTACATCACGAAGAAGTGGTATTCCTTTAAACGTTTTTGAAGAAATGTTTGACATATTTGGGTTTGGTCTGAAGAGGAAATTGAAACTGAGGGCTGATCAATGCTATAAAATATTTGAGTCGGCGTTGGAATACGGAATGTACGAAATTGCGAAACTTTTAATTATTGAGTGGTTTCCTCCAGTTCAAATGCAAAACAGTAAGACATGCTGCAACTTCGAAGTATTTAAAATGGAAGGGGATGACTTAAACTCGAAGGATTCAATGGGCTGTACGATTCTTCATTATTGCGTGAAATATGTTCACGATCATTTTTATATACAATTGCTGGTGGAGTTAGGGTGTCAAATTTCTATCAAAAATGAGAAAGGACAGTGTGTGTTATGTGTGGCGGTACAGGGAAATAAAACTGAGGTGGCAAAGTTGTTACATGAAATGATGAAAAGGTTTAATGAGAGCGTGTGCTACGATTGCAAATTAGGTATGAATAAACTCATGGAAATTGAGAAGCTAAATATTTAATACGAATTTAGTTAATTATAATAGATCAGCATAAGTAGTATACTGTAGACTAATTGTAAGTTCTATCTAGTAAAGAGCATGCCATTTTTTACATTCTACGAAATAAGCTATTTAAGGTATACGGTCTTGATTTTGGCACTGCACTCTACATAAGCATTGGTTAAGATATTGTTTCTTAATAATAAATGAAATATAAGCTATGTGAATACTAACTGTGTATTTTAAAGTTTACTTGGTTGTTATAGCTACTTCATATGCTAAGCACAACTCAAATATAGGTAGCTAATGAAATATTGATTGTCTTACTTATACTTATTACACTCGTCTGATGTTAAATGCTTGATTACTAATTACTCAAATGAGGTATTAATTTCTTTTAATTAGTGTTGTGAAGTTACCTGTAATTCAAGAATGCGTTGGTGGTGTAATGGTTAGCATTGGTGCCTTCCAAGCACTAGATCCGAGTTCAATTCTCGGCCAACGCAGCAATATTTTTGAAAATTGTAACAACGTTAAAATTATTACTTGATTTAATGTTTATATTTTAATCGAAGCATTTAGATTTCTTAAATATTACTTTACTTTATTTTTAGTTTAGCCATTTGGAGTGAATAAAACTTCAAAATAATGACTTTGTATGAATAAGTTTACTGACCTCCTCGGTGCGGTGTGAACTTAAAATTATTCTAATTTGTTTATTTTACTTTCACATGCCATGGATAAGCTTTATCACTAAAAATGAATCTGCTTATCATTTTGGCTGATAAAATTTATGATCAATTTTATTGTGTTTTGATGATTAAACTACCATGGGATTATAATGGAAGAAACGTTTTCAAGCCCATTTGTATTGTATATATGTTAATAAAGTTTTCACTAGAGTGTTACCTGTAATATTCATACAACCATGTTATAATATAAAAGTGAAGTCCGTAAAATAAACTCATGTACAAAATTCGTATCGAATGACTAAGCGAAGCGTATGTACTGATTTATTTTTCCAGAATACTCTTGAACTGTAAATTGGATAGATCGGAAGCACAAAGTTATAAGTTAAAAACCGAGAAATATATTAAATTATAATATAAATAAAAACGATTTCAAAAACAAAAACCTTTTTAGTAAATATTTTGCTAATTCACATTGTCATTTTCAAATATAAATTTGCCAGCATGTCTACTTTGATTGTTGGAGTTGGGGGTCATTACATAATTAAAATATTTCATTGCGATAATTAGAAGCGTATATTGCATCTTTTTGCAAGTTAAATACACATTTTTTTTAATTTATAGAATGTACTATTCCCAGAATAATCAAGGCAGCAAAATTGTCTCCTGCATACGATTTGCTAGGAGGGATATCCGGTAACTGGACAAAAGTAGCTTTTTGTCTTAACACTTCGCTAGCCTTAAAGAAGAAGATAAAATCAGACATTCTTATGGATAAAATGTCCGATGTTGACGATATTCTGGAACTCATCTTAACTGATTGGGTTGGTAATGCGTCAGAGAATGCGAAACTTGATAGCTTGACAAATATATTCGAAGACAATGGAATGAAAGACTTGGCAAACAAAATAAGAGACGAGTTCAGTAATAGCCAACAAAACACAGGTGCTAGTCCTGGTCAGGCTTCTTCCTCTGTAACCAACAACGTTGAGCTCGTTAGGAAAATGAAGCAAACGATAAGTGATTATTTAGTAGACTTGATAAACGACACGTTTCTAAGCGCTAGTGTGATAGCGTATCTTCAATCTAATAACGTATTGAGCAAGGGGGATGAACGAGAACTGGTAGGTATCGAAAATGAAAAATCATTCACATTATTTGTAAATATCATATTATGTATATATGTATGTATATCGTTTTGTAATTCTCAACAGAATTCTATTCCCAATTCGGACACGAAAAACAAAAGATTTTACGAAATGCTGGGTAGTAAATTAGGACGTGATGATACCAGCGCGTATTACACATTTCTGGAAGTAATGAAAAGAGAAAAGCAAACCGGAGTGTGCAGTTACCTCAAATTGGAATAATAAATTATAAATGCATTACAACGTAACGTGTACCAATACCAGTTAATAAACTGTATCTCTAATTCAATAAATGAACCTTATTTTAAGTTGTTTATTTAATTTAAGTGATAAAGTTTATTTATTCATTATTCATTTTTTGAATAAATATTACAAGAAATTACACTCATGAACACGTACATGCATAGGTCTACATAAAGCATGAAATATTGTCAAACTTTTAAGCATTTAAGGAGGCCAATGACCCCTTGTACCACTGCCCGAAGATATCAGCTCCTTCTTGATTAAGTTCCTGCCATCCTTTCATGATACCTTTGCATTTTACTAAATAGGCATTTGTTTTTTCGAACTTTGAAACTTCATATCCACAAGCCTCAATTGTACTTAAAATTGCTGCCAGTGAGAAATCAGCAATTGTGAGTTGGCTACCAGCTATATAGCCATCTTTAAGATAAATCTCGAGCCATTCAAATGCCTCGTCCAATTTTGCCATCTTTTCAGGGGCTGGCTTTACTTGTTGGAACATCACAGGATACTTAAGAAATAAAATAAGAAAAATAAAAATAATGAAGAATTTTGTACATGTTGGGATAAATTAAATTTGGTGTAGATTTTTACATGTGACTCTGCAAATCGAGTGTAAAACGTGGAAATGTCGAAAAATAGCCGCATATCCACCAAAGCACGTTTCTGAGGGTCCTTCGGGTACAGGGATTCATCTCTGCTGTATTTGTTTGCAAGGTACATGAGCATTGCTCGGCTTTCAGTAAGAACGAAATTGTTATCGACCATTGTTGGGACAGTATGCTGAGGATTTATCTAATATAATGATTAAATATATATAATTCAGAAATTTGTTTTTAAAACAAATGCCCAATACTTAACGTATAAAATGACATATGAAAGTTGTTTTATTTATTGTTTTACTGCAAGAAACTCTGGTGTAAGGTTCTCTTGCTTTTGCATATTCAAGATTTTCACGTCCATAGGAACATCCATATGTTTGGCTAGAAGCAGCACCATTCGAGCCGGAGCACTGCCGGGAGATGTATAAAATGTAATGCCCATTTTCGCCGAATATTCTGTCGAAAAAAATGAAATAATATTATTAGTAGATTTTTCTGATTTATCATTCCCTTTAAAATATTCATCTAAGCCTTAGTTTCTTAGATGATCAAATGCAAAATAGTGAAATCTTATTTTTGGCGGACAAGCTATACTAAATATGAGTAGAATGATATTTTATTTACCGACTGAATGCAAATAAAACAATAAAACGCTCACAAATTTATGTTACAAAATAAATACTTATCCTGTTCAGGTAACTTGTTGACTGACTTAAGAAGAAAAGCAACGATATAAGCTAAATAAATGTACATATGTCTCCATGCCCATGCAAATTAAAAATGAAATACACTTTTACGATATAGTTGTCAGTTTACGATTAGCTAATTAATTAAAATTATCTTATCAACAATTACTATTACACCGTGTAAAATTTGTACCTTGATTTATCGTCTTATCTAAATATATCAGCATAAATATGGACAGCGTTTAAGTGTCGTATTGGAATCTTGCCAAAACAGATATCCTAACTTACGTTAATTGAGTTTTTGGCTACGCCGTTTTCGATTATACTAATATATAAGGCACACGTATGCTCTCTTTTAATAGGTATTTATCAAAATTAAATTATTTTCCAATTTAAACCAATGATATAAACAACAGCAACAACCAAACCAAAAGCATGCATGCAAAGTATGATATTGTTGCACTGCAATGCTACAGCTACAGCACACATAAGCACAAGCAGTACAGTTTATGTATTACACCGAAAACCCCACAGGGACTTTTTCCTCAAGCTGCTTGAGCGCGCACCTCAAATACTCCCTTTTTTCTTACAATTCCAAGTAATCATGTTTCTTAACCTCTCATTCAAAATACCAGTTAGGTTATTATTTTAAGTAAATTTATGAATGCATACAAATGTAAGCTAATTTATGTTACAAATGCCCATGTAAATATTATTTTCGTCCTATTTATCGTATTCAAACAACTTGCTTGCAAACCCTATGAACACTGGGCTGTTTGGCTAGTGTGTGGGTGCAGTGCTATGAGAAAACTATTACATTTTATCGCTTCTCGGCTCAATGAGCTAAGATCAAAGTGTAGTATCTGTTCTTATCAGCTTAATCTCTGATAGGACGCCCAATGGGTGTCTCAGTAGATTAAACCGATTTTTGGACTAAGGATGGGATGTGGAGCTTGCTCTCTCCTATCCAAGAGTTGACCCAGCATTGCAGTATCGCTGGGTTTAGCTCATAATTAAATAAAAGATAATAACTACTATAAGTTGGGTGACTTGTGTGTAAAATACACATTACGTCAGGTGTTCTCAGATGCACACTTCGTTGCATATATGCAACGGAATCTCACAAGTAAACCATTACTGTACTCAAGCTCATCAATATATTGCGAAATGGGTAATACTGAATTAAGTACTGGTTTAACCTTAAATTTGTATATATGTAAAATTCAATTGATCCATCAACAATTCCCACAATTTTTATATTGAGAAAACAGATGCTCTGTCGACATGTGGAGTTGGTTATTTATATGTTTAGGAAAGAATGAGAAATGCACGGAAATAAGCCTTTATATATTTGCCTAGTAAAATATCTGAAAATGTTTATCTGCTCAAAATCTGATGAATTAGATGTTGTAGCTATTTTACTTGTTTGCACAATCCCAATAATGTCCGCAGTACCTTTGATATCTGTAACAAAACTATGATGTATTTAAACTGGAAAAATTCAAACTGTCAGCCCAAACAGCTTTAGAAGTTCCATATTTTCAACTCCGCTAATAAAAAATTAAACGTTTCTAGTAAATTGAGTCTAAAAATTACTGTTGGAATTTTGAATTAAATTTTTGAATTGTAAAAAAATATGGACGTACCACTAAATATCACGAAGATAGAAAAAGCGCAAAACCCTTGCTCTTGCTCCAGCGAGAAAAGGATTTCCAATTTTGCTTCTGTTTGTTACTGAAGATGGCAAAGTCAATGGGATGGCATTTTTGTATGGATTGTTATTCTCGTGCTGCTGTGCTGGCTTGAAAGAGTTGTGTTGTGGCAAAAATAAGGATAATAAGACTATAAAAGTTATATTAGCGGTAATAACAACGATAATTTTATTAAATTGATTCATTGCAAATTTATTGACGTTCTTCAGAAACATGTTACATAACATATTATTTACATGAAATGCCAAGTTTAAGTTATAAGAGAGAAAGATAATTTATAGAACAAAGTTAGAATTTTTGATAAATTCAATTACAAAATAGACATGGAATTATATTTTAATTGATTATGTTTTAGTTTTAGTAATGTTGGACAAGGTCGTCCTCAAAAAATAGCATATACATATATGGACAGGAAAAACTTTAACCGCCCGCTATTGATAAGGAATAATCATATTTAACACTTGGATAAAATAAAAGAACATAATTATTAAAATTGAAGTAACATGTAGTTTACTAGCTGCTATATATTGTATTGCAATGGTACTTTTAAATTTTGTTGATTCATTTTTTTCAGAATCTGTAAATAGATTTAAGACTATGAAAGGCGCAGTAATTTTTGGTTAATAAATGAACTTAATTTTTATTGGTTACCTATGTAAAAAAAATTGGTGTTACATTTTTACAGAAAATTGCATATCAATAGTTTGTTCAAATCTGTACATCCGTATTTCACCTCTATCTAATGGAACTTTCAAGAACTATTCACCAAGTTATAT
The DNA here is from genome assembly GCA_034695485.1 of Entomobrya nivalis. Lineage (NCBI taxonomy): Eukaryota > Metazoa > Arthropoda > Collembola > Entomobryomorpha > Entomobryidae > Entomobrya > Entomobrya nivalis. Next base: position 2,372 of record JAQFZH010003229.1, on the reverse strand, counting down.
TGTTAGAATTTGAGAAAATGTTGTGTGATGGCATCCAATGGAAAGATTTCAGCAGCAGGAGAAAGTATTTGAAATTTTCTCCTCTGATGACTTGATTCTGGGAAAGTATTGACAAGATTTTATGAGATTTTCAGATTTTTTGTTTTTCAACGTTTTGATCTTATCTGCTGACCATCATCAGGATACAAATTAATATTTTATTACAAAGCACTCGAGTAATTATCAGAAAGTTCATTAGATCTAAAATTAAAATCAGAATTTTATAATTTTTAAAGTTGTATGTTCTCCAATTCTTTCACTTTGAGTTGCAATGTTGTGTTTTTACATATGAGTCATTGTCTTTGCCTTTAAGCCATCAAAAAAATATCAAAAATTGTCTTCATGATAGTATGGATGTTTTAAATATGACCTACTTTATCTGACAAATTCTTGGTTTGAAGGTTTTTTGAGCCATTTTGTACAAAATACAAATATTTGATGGCTTGTAATATTATTCCCCAGATATCAATTATGTAGAGAATACGAGTTTAATAGCTGGGGTCAACTCTTTAAAAAATTTGCATTCTGCTATTCCTGTGGACGTTGTAATAATATGAAGCATTTAGTACATTCTATGTTTCTATTCTAGCATGAATCATTTCTATGTTTGAGCAGAGCTAATAGAGTATACATGATGAAAAGTGTTCTGCAGGTTGATATTAACGTCCTAGAAATTCAAGTACAAAGTAATTCAGGACCCTGTGAGCAGTAAACCATTTTTATGTCAGAGTTCTTCCCTGAAGAAAAATAGGGCACACAAGTAGCCACTTACTGCATAATTTTTGAATTGTATTTCAGGATCCCTGCACAATGCACAAATAATGGTATATATGAAATTTTGTTTGAATTAAATTGCTGCTGATTTTGATAGCAAGAATCTCCTTGCTATCCCACTCAATAATGGTGCAATGCAGTAAAAAATAAAGTGGTTTTTTAATTTAGATAATTCTCTCCCAAATTCCTTTGATGATTTTTAAGATCATAACTACATATTTTATGGGGTAACTCAAGGCAAAACGGTGTTGGTATTTTTGTTTCATTTGTTTTTCAACATAGCAAATATCAGATTATTGTGAAGTTATTGATTTGATTAAACATTTTAAAGCCTATGCATATCTCGTATCTGACACTAGATGCCTAAAATGGCATTAATGCAATTTGATATTGACTACTTGAACTGACAGAGAAGAAACTTTCCTTCGCATTTTTATAAAAAAAAGTAACTCAATATTTTTTTATGATTTCCAATAATGTATTAAGTTAGAATAGAACAAAAACTAAATGGAAATACTTTTCTCAAAATAATTATAGTTTCCACACCCTATACTCTTTGTACTTTATACTTTTTGTACTCCGAGTAACAATATCCTATTTATCCATAAGCCACAAAAAAATGTTCAATTTGGTCAGAACGTTTGATTATAAACCTAGTAGACATCGCATCCGCATCACCCTGCAGAGCAAGCTGTGTTGACAGTTTTACAGTCTCTTAGGGACTAACTACTTGTATTTTGGTGTCCAATCCAGTTTTGTCTCATGGCAGAGGGGTTCAGTACATAATGAATCAGTAATGATAAATTTTGTGTTCATCACAATCATAAGTTCTGTTGTACTGACTGACCCTCGCCTTTCTTGAATTACGTACAAAAAAAAGTTCACGACTTAAGAAGAGTATTTTTATGTGCATTTTCGACAGCCCTTACCTATCCTTTAATGATACAGTATATGAATATCCCTTTCGTGTATGTAGGCTTTTCTATTAAGAAATTGCCAAACGTTGAAATTCAAATGCATAAAAGAGACTAATTTTGAATACATTTTTTGTTAGACTTTCTGACTGCAATTGCCTTTCGAACGGTTTCCATAGCCCCGCACTCACCTTCAAATATTCAAACATTACTATTGAAAACCCTACTACTGGTTGTTTATTGCATTCGGCCTTGTAATGCTTCAAACATTGTATTTTAATTTATATCCCGAATCTCCCCAGTCGATTGATTTACATTTATACGTATTTCGATACATATACAAAAGTTTTCATTGCACACCAGAATTTTTCTTCTCGTTTCATTTTTGCAATGGCGAAGCAACATTGAGAAGTTTAGACGGTCTGCTATATTTTCTTCAGCTACAAATTCATGTTCATATGTCGAGAGCAAAACTAAAACAAAAAGCAACTTTGAAGACCAGATAAAGTTTCTTCAAACGTTTTTATTATCTTACTACCACATCTCCATTACTCTGTCTAGTAGCACATTTTTTGTAAAACGTTGTCTTTATAAAAAGACTGTATTCAATTCTTGAAAAGCTATGGCGGCAGGGATGAAAGTTGG
>JAQFZH010003228.1:0-14307 GCA_034695485.1 Entomobrya nivalis | reverse complement strand
CCACATGTACAAGCCAAATCACACCACACCGCCACCACCGCAGCGTCACCATAGAAATAATAGTACAATTTACGACAGCAATTACTAATGCTCAAAAATGTATTGGAGGAACTAGTAATTCCATAATATCACGACAAGTAGAACCCAAGTTCGTAGTTATGTGCTTAACAGACAAATAGTCCATAATTTTCAATTATGTAAATTACAATCGCAAATAAAAAAGTTTGCTACTAGAATTGTCTCCAAAACAAAAATTCACCAGTTTGCATGCACATAATTTGAAAAAAAAATCAACACCATTACCAGGGTTAGGTGTTTTAATCCTCTAATGTACATAAATATACCATAATAACATCATTGAGTACGGATCAAATACATCAATAAATAAGATTCTTCTTAAATTTGCATTACATAGAAATTTTCCTGAAAACTGCGCACAATTAAATGTAATTCATGGTCGCACTTTATATTTATTTAGTTTTATTTTATACTAGAAGGGCCAGAGATTACATCGGCTTCGCCGAAGAAGAAATTTTGGGGCATATGATGTAGAATCTTTAAAATCATGTTTAATATTTTTAAATTTAATCTAAGTGCATTAACATTCAATAAGTTTGTCAAAGTTTCTCGCACTCCCCTCCAACCATGTCACGCTTTTACAACATTACAGGATATGCTCTGACCACCTGTCCGCCTAAATGGATGGCATACTTATTAAATGATCCTAAGTCGAAGAACAAATAGTTGATGTCGGTGAGTCAATCAGGGGCTAAACTACGAGGGAAGCAGAGGGAAGTCGCCTCCCTGGCCGGGCCCCGAAGGGGCCGGACCGGATTTACTGGTGATTGAACTTTAAAAATCAGTTCGTATAAGGAAAAATAACACCATGTGGAATCGTGCAAAATGTTTCAAAGTAACATTTTATCAAAAATGTTTACAAATTGCACGTCTTTAAATAATTTTTTAAAAAACCCGTCATTAAATCGGAATACTTCAGGATATACATTGTTTCATTTGTCCTATGGACTATTGATTCAAATGTTTTGAAACTTACACCATTTATCGATTTGCTTAACACTTAAGTTCGAAATAAGATTTATGCATGATTTTTACCTGCAAAATTTACAACCAAATTTATTTTATGTTTCGTTTGAATTTATACTCCAATGATAGCAATTATTTTGAATAACAAATATTTATTACGGGTAAAAAATAAACGATTTAAACTTGTAACTTTAAAACCACTTTAGTTTTTTCCACGAAGACATTTCCCCAACAACCTGTATTTTCTAATGGAAAACGTTCATGTGTGCATTTAAAAATTTAATCACCCAATGGAAAATGTAAAACTCAAAAAACACAGCATGCATACTTTTAGAATAAGAAGTAACTAGAAATATTTAAAAGAATTCTTTAAATATTTTCTGACCTTGGAATCAACTTACATGGGGGACGCTGATATGCTATTTTGAGCAGCATATACTAGATTTATGTCTAACAAATTTAAATTGGACTTGTGTCTCTTCATATTTATTAACGCACGTAGAGTGTTTCTAGGATTAGTGTGTGAGTGGGAGTAAAAGTCTGTCCGTCTGTGTTTCCGTCTGTCTGTCTTTCTGTGTACACGATATCTCGAATACGCTTCATCCGATTATCATGAAACTTCGTATACAAGTTTATATGGTCAATGGGAAGAACCCTATTGATTTTGAGCCAAATCATTTGACCGTTACCGGAGTGACGGCCAATTAACGGTCACATGCTTTTTAAATAAGGGAAAATTATTATTGTACCAATCGACGGATTAGAGTAATTTGATCAAACTTTGTCAAATGACCATGGTCTAAAACTCGACAGTTTTGGAGATATACGTGTTTTAATTTTTTGTGTATGTTTTTTGTAGTTTTATGATATATCTTTTGTGTTTTGTATTTGTGTATCGTTTATATTTCCCGGCACAGCCGGCGCCGTTTATAGTTGTCTACGTGCGTTGTCTGTCACAGGTGTTTTACCTGTTTTATTTATATTATAGAAATCAAGATTAGATAAGATCAGAGAACGTGTGTTATACCCAAGGTGCTTGGACACCTGTACCTAATAACTGAGGAAAAACATGTCATTCAGTCAAACATTTTTAGATTTTTAAAGAAAGTTCGTTCGATTTCTTTAGATGTTGCATTTTAATTTTAAAGATCGTGTTAAATTTCCGGAAGGTGTGAGTGCGTTATCAAATAGAGTATATGCAATTACAACGAAGCGGATGTCATTGAACGTTGACTCCGACTGATTTTTAATTAAATTGTGTAGAAGCCTAAGCGCAAGACTTTATGTAGGCGAGCGTCGGTAGACTTGATTTTAACTGCGTTACAATTTTCATTAGTGATTTCCATTAAAGCCACTAAAGCTAAAACTAATTTGATGTCCACATATTGCTATTATGGTGTTGAAAAACATGGTGTAAAAAGAGACTTTTAAGGGGCATTTGAGGTTTAATGAGCAATAGACAGCATTTATTTGTCTATCTATGGCCCAAAAATTTCTATATACCTTTATTCATCACGAATAAAAACATTCACATACTTACTTATTATAATTTAAAATATAACAAAAATTCGACAACACACTTTTCTTTAGTTATGCTTTATCTATCTTTGGTATTTAGGAATTAAAAGAAATCTTTAGGCAAATGAAACGTATTTATTTCTTAGCTTTTAATCAATGCCAATTTCATAGCTAGACGCAAAGAAAACTTAAAAAGTACTACAGGAGTTAGCCTATCGAAATAATTTGAATGCAAAAATCGTATTTTCAAAGGAACTAAAGTACGAAAATACTTTCTTAGCAATTTAGTACCTCCAACATATTTCACACCATTCATACTTTGAATTTTTACCAATTTGGTTCTACTCTTCGCCAACACTTTTCTAAATGTCCACAAAGTAGCTAAACTTATTTTATTCAACATAGCCGCAAAATGGAAACATACCAATATTGCAATTACACCAACGCTTAGTAAATTTAGAAAAACTGCAGCAGACTTAAAACTAATACTTTGTGAAGTTGACATTAATACGAAAGCAGAACCAGAGAAGCACACAATGCAGTTTAATATTTGAACAGGAATTAGTAATCGACGATGAATGTTGTTGTAGCTTATACAAAGGAGTTGCACCTGACGGTAATATTTCACAAATTCGTGTAGATCGTCGTATGACTTTGCAAACACTAAACTTCGTTTCAAAAGTTTCAAGGAATTACTCAGACAAAAAGTAGGAATAAGAAGACTTGACAACGTGTTTAAAATACCCCCATTTGTTGAAGTACGTAGCAAGGTGTAATGAAATAAAAACAAAAAAGGACGTTTTATCATTTCGATTAATACAATAACCGGTAAACTATTCAAATGACTTTCAAACAGATTCAAAATTGATGACGGAACCAAATTCCACGAAACGCTTGGAAATAAAGCACATGAGAAACCATGAATAAACCCATGATTCCGTAAGGCCATCCGATATAACTTTGATGCAATCTTTACAAATCGTGTTGAAGTATTGTCTTTCTTAAGGTAGTCAAGTTGATAATTCAAAGTATTTAAAAAACTCACAAAGTTTTCCTCCAATTTAATTAACTGGTTAAAAAACAAACAAAAACTATCAACACATGATTTATGAAACAACGTTGTTAGAAATATAGATATTCCAAAGTAAACAAAGAACAGGATAACGCAGTGGCTAAAAAATGACATTGTGTCGAAATGTAGTCTGGCAATGCCAACAAGTGTAAGTATGGTTAACAAAATACACTGAATTTTCCAGTCGCGTTGTAGAAATTTATAGCTAGGGTAAAATTGGTAAATGTTGGTTTCCTTGTCAATAGAAACTTGATATGGACATTTGAATTGAAAGAGGTTCCATTTCTCAACGACTTTGCGATTATGTTGTAGTTCGAGCACAACACCCGTTTGTATCAGCATTTTGAGTTTTTCACAAGAATATTCAACAAAACAGTAAGTTAGATGTCTTTTTTAAATGTAGCGTATATTTCTGCAGTTGTCGTTATGAAGACCGAAACAGAAAAATATGCTGTTAAGAATTAATGGAACTGTTCTATCAAACGTGTCTCGAATTTAACAATTGCGGCAGGAAAACCAACTGTTTTTCATTTCACGTAAACATATTATCAATTCAGGCTAAAACGTCAGTTTATTGTACGATAATATGAGAAAATTTGATGGCATCAAGGTTTTTCAGCATAAAAGTATAATTGCTCGGTTAAGAGTAAACACGAAATATTATCGTTTATTTTATGCATGTGTTAGCGTTCTCAAGAGCCAACATAATTGTGAATGGTTTGCTTTGCTGTCTGTTAATGTCACTAATACCTTTTTTGGTTGAGTCGATTTTCTGAGAAAAGTATTTCCTGCATGCGATAAAACACTAAATAATTTAGAGCAAGAACGCTCAAATAGGTTTGCAAGTAGATCAGAATGTTAAACACATGTATGGCAACGCTAACCTTTCAAAACGTGGCATGGTTTTAAGGCACCATTTACGTAAACAGTTTAATTATTAACTTAAGGATGTAAGCGTAGTTATGTTTTGCAAAATGTAAAGCTGATGATAAAACAAAATGTAGCCTAACTTTTAGTGGTGTCTTGGTTTGTTCAGAAAATCGAAACAGGTAAAATATTTCAAAATATTTTAGCACAATTTTGGTAGCCGAGTAAAAATAGATGTATATTTAATACAGCAGATAGACATTTGTTTGACAAATACTGTCTTTTGGCATTCTGAAAACTTTATTTGATGAATTATATTAACAAAACCAAACATAATTTTGACTAATCCCGTGTAAATGTTCATACAACATTGTGAGTAAAGGCATATTTAGCAAATTAAACAATGTCACATTATTGTTATTTCGGGTGAATGATTTAAATGCCAACTAGCTAATAAATAAACTGGAATAAATTCATGTCTTATCATATGGAACACTCTTGTTCTACAACCTACATAATGTTGTGCCTTTATTTGTTACGGAATATAAACATAATTAAAATATTTTCAGACAGTTTAATAGTGCTCATTTGTTAGGTCACTTATGTAAGTAATATATAATATAATATAATATCATACTCATAATTTTAGTTCAAACTGATGATAGCTTTATTTATTGATTATTTCACATAAAAAAGTTAATTGTAGCCAAAGATTTTAACATTAAAGGTACTTGAAATTAGATTTTTTAAATGAATTTTACTTATTTTTATAATGACAGCAGCCTATACAAGATTTGTGAAATCGATAATTATTCATTCCTAAATATACAAAAAGTTTGAACTGCTTTATAACGACATAATTTCGTGATTTTAAGATAATTGAGTGTCAAAACATAACGGTAAACTTAATATTACATTATTGCCCTTTACCAACAACACGTTATGCAAGAAGCTGTTAAAAAAATCGTACGTAAATGTTTTTACACAGCTAGACATATTTTTTGCAAGAAAGCACCGAGATCGCTATCCTGTTTATATTCGGAAAAGTACTAAAATATTCAAGATACACTTTTTGGAAAATATTTGTAGCAATTTTTTACGTGTTTGCCAGTGAGTTCAGTTAAACAAATATAAACACAAGCGTTGGTTGCTAAATATGTTTAAACCTAAAAAGATATGGTTTCAAAAATAACCCATTTGAATATTTTAGGCGCGGCACGCTGATTCTACTTTTAGACTTAATTTCAAACGAAAAGCATAACCAAGTGGTCATTGTGACAAAATAAAATCAATTTATTGATATATCTTTTTGTAAATCAATCCCTTTTAGAAAAATGTTTTGATGTTAATTTTTTGCATCCGTTCTTTACGGCTTTCAGTCATACTATTCCAATATATGATTTTTTTAAATAATGCAAGATTAGTGGAAAATCAATAGCATTTTGAGATCAAATGAAAAAAATCAATGTATACCGGAGTCCCAGTGGTTTATTTATTTATTTCCTTGTCAAATATTTAAACTTCGGACGTAACATGGCAAGTATAGCTATATTCGGTTTACTCGTATTATTAGTAGGGTTGTCCGAAATAAATGTCGGGAGTTTTTGTGCTCCGACATAAATGACATGACATTTATGGCATTTATGTCGTATATGTCCACCTGTGACAACCTAATTTTTTTCGTGTCATTTTGACATAAAAAATAATTGTCAAATACGACTTTTATAGCATTTTCGACAAATAAGTCAAAAAACTAAACAAATCAAACTTTCAACAAATGGCGGGACTTATTCGCTCAATTACATGAACAAATGACTCTATAAAAAGACTTTTGGTGAATACATTAGTTCTAGTTTGAAACATTTTTCACGAAATGAAGCACAACACTGACGATTTTGTTCAAAATTTAATTCTTCCAAGTAAATTTTACCCCAAAAACAACATAATATGTGTACTTGACATTTTTGACATAAATCGTTAAATTATTTTTGTGTCATTTAGACATTTATGACATTTGTCTAGGTGGACATTTAAAGCATTTATGACATTGGACAACCCTAATTATTAGTATATATATTTTCCAGTCCATATTTTGTAGTTTTACTATTTATTATTATTATTTGAAAAATAACCCAGTAAACCTATCGCTCAAGCAACGCAAGTTGAATAGCAAGCCTAGCTGAAAACTTCAGGAACACCAAAGGAGTTACCCTATCCAAATAATTTGAGTGAAGAAACCGAATTTTCAATGGGATAATTGACCTTACTGTTTTTCGCAGAATTTTAACCTCACTCTTGGCCATGTCACTATGTGGCAGCTTTCTTTTAAAATGCAATATTAACGATTTACTTTGTTTATTAATATTTGCTGCAAATCGTAAGCATCCAAGTATTAAACTGAAGCAAATTCCAGCCAAATTAGAAAATATGATCAGTGCGGTAACGTCCAACTGGTTAAATCGAGTCGTAATCACAAACATTGGTACACATAAGCACACAATTGCCGAAAATACTATTAAAGGAATTAGAATAGTTCTGTGAGTATTGTTATAAGAAATACAGAGTATATGCGCTTGCTGATATAGTTTCAAATAAGTGGTTACACATCTAGAAGAATTGCACATTTGCAACTTCCGGGATATATGTGTTAGGGATTTACTTAAACAAAACGTGGGAATAAGTATATGTAACAAAACATTGATAGAGGAAACATTAGTGTATATCCTTAATGTGATGTATAGATAAACAAACAATAAAATCTGTGTTAAAAATTTATATCCCAAAAATTGTGTACAAAAATTCAACACGAAATTTGGTACAATATTCCATGAAACATCCGGATTAAGTGCACACGACAAAGAATATAAGATGCTGTGATTTAGTAAAGCTATTGTAAATGCTCTAGTAGTCCAAATTACAATTTTAGTTGTTTTCTGGTTTTTCCAGAACAAAACTTCGCCGTTGCTCAGATTTAAGCCGTTAAAGTTTTCAAAACTTATTAACAAATTCATAAACTTACACCAACTGACAGCTTTGTGTTTGTGAAAGTATTCACTTATTATGTATAAAGTTGCAAAATGTGCAATGAACAAGCAAGTAATTCGATCTGAGATTGACCTGCTCTCGTAAATTGCACGGAGGGTTCCCAGAAGCGATGCTAGTATAAGTACTACACAGAAATATAACCAATGACTATTTAAATATGAAGGATTTACTGAAAACTTGTGGATTTTTGATGTCGAATTCGTTGTTAATCGAAATGGATAACTTAAAGGTAGTACATTCCAAAGATTGACTACAAAAAGTAGACGTTTTATTTCAGGAATTAGATTGGTGGCTAGCAACATATTTTTGGAACTAGAAAATACGTCGACTAATGCTGGTCAAGTCAAGGATGGAAATGGTTTTATAAGTTTTTGACGTCAACTGTAAAGCTTCTGTCTGGAGATATAATAGCCTGAGTTAGTTCGTTAACATTTAAATAGCTTTTAATTATTACTCAGCCATTGAGCACTTTTCCAGTATAATACCTTGTTCATGATATCGGCTGTAGTTAATGTTTAATAATTCGCGTGATACTCTTAAGCAAAAATGTTTATTGCGCATTTGCTTGATGGTCAGCATGGTCAATAATTTCTTTAATTTTACGGACATTCAAAGTAATACTTTCCACGTTTTTTTGTATCAAAAAGTCGCTTATACAAGTTTCGATACGTACGTACTAATCAACCAGTTTTTGCCGAACTTTAAAAATTGAAAAGCCTTTTATCTGACACACATTCTATAACACATATGCCTTAATGGCAATTATAATGCTATATTTTTAGCGTATTGAATCAAGCACTGATATATATATCTGTCACGGTCGGAGACACTTGGAACCATTATATTCTGCCGAATAATAATTATTAAGGATTGGACATTTACATGGTAGTTATATTAAACATTGTTAATTATATACATGTACTAGTTTATTTGGAACTTTGAAATGGCAAATCTATGCTATAAGTAATATCTGATCTAAAAAATGATAATTCTGAAACTCGATAGTTTTGTATATGAGCATTCTCGATAAAAGTCCACTCTAAATTATTGATGACATCTTTGCAAAACATTTGGACACATCAAAAGTATGCTTATTAAATATTAATCAGAGATCTATAAGCAGCTACGAACAAGAACTAGAGTTGTCGAATAAAGTAAGCAATTAAGAATTTAGGTAATACGACATCAAACACGAAAAAAGTCGGTAAATATAATTGGGCTAAAGTCCTTGTGTTAAATATATTCGTGCACAGAGATATGATGCATCTATGATATGACAAACAGTTGACCTTTAACTATTTAACTGTTCTGCTCTGACATAACCACGTTTAACGATAATAAGTATGTCAAGATTTTTTGCAAACACATAACTTCTCATAATTTTGACAAAAGTTTGTACTTTCAACATTAGTTAAGTGAAAGAAATTGTGTTGCAAATGTGATCTAGAATTAAATCTATTACCAATGTATGTATTTAAGCTTCCCAAGAATATATAAAACATGTTATTGACCACTTAAGAATATAATCACGACTACCGAGCATCCTTGCATCAAAGCTTCGTATGTCCGTGTGCAAAAAAGGCTGCACTGGTCGTCGTGTATCAATCGTCTCATATATGTATATACATGATTTGGTATTTATGGTGAAAGTGGCTACGTTAAAAATAGAATAAAAACAATTTAAAGCATACGTCATATATTAAAAAAATGTTTGCTTCCTAAATTGTACGTATGTTTAACTCAAATAAACTTGTTTCAATTCAATATTAACGTCAGCTGGAGGGCCAATCGAACAGAAAATTTGAACAACACTAACGGTGTTAAACGATCAAAATAGTTTGAATGTAAAAATTGAATTTTGAGGCAACATAAAGAACGAATATATTTTCGTATAAACTTTTGTTGAGTCAACTCGTTTGCGCAATCTGCCAGTTTTATAGAAAACACATTCAAGTCATAACACAGTAAACAAGTTTTAAATAAGCCTATTGTCGAATCACTTATTTTGTATAGTTGAGCAGCAAAATAAAATGAAATTAGTATGCATGTAACACCAACAGCAAATAAGTTTACAAAAATGAGAACCGCAGTAAAGTTCATTTTGGTAGATACCGATATTAAAATAAATGCTGATCCCGACATACACATGATACTAGCAATTATAACAACTGGACACAAGAGTTTCCGATGTATACAGTTATAGGAGATTACAATTAACTGAATTTCTCGATAGGTTTTTAAACATTCAAGTAAGCATTTAGTTGTACGTATCCGCTTTAACTTTAGTTGCATTTGTTTTAAACAAGTTGTGAGGCAAAACGTTGGAATAAAAATATTAATCATGTTATTTGTAATTGGAGCATCTGCGTAAACCTTAATTGAAATATAGTTATAAACAAAAATTACAACACTTTTGAAAATGAGAAGTGGTAGATGCAAATAGTATTCTGAAATTGTAGGAATTGGACTTAAAACAAATGAGGGCAATAAATTCCAAGGTACTTCGGGATCAATTGCAGATGTCAAGGCATGCACAATCGTGTGTATTCTTAGGGCATACGCATAAAAATTCAAAATTACTTTTACTAAACGACGAGTAGACTTGCTATGTTTTAACGTTGAACTTGATTTAGATATATTCACCATTCGAACTTCGAGTTTAATCAATTGATTTAGAAAATTGCCAAATTGGTTGCCCTGATGTTTATGAAAACACACTGTTATAAAAAATATGATAGCAAAGTAGATACCGAAAAATAACACAAACCGGTCCAGTGTTGAGTTGCTTTCAAATACTGCTTTTATAGTAGCTAATATTCCGGTGTATAAAAGTATAAAGCAGTAAAAGGTCCAATCTCTTTGTAAAAACGTTGAATCGACAGAAATGTTGTAAATTCCGGATTCCTTTTGAATGTCCACTTTGTAGGGATATTTTAAAGGAATCAGGTTCCAAACTTGAATGGTTTTGAAAACTTTTTGCAAATCAAAAATAAGGCCTGTGGAGATTAACATGGTTGCTTCTTGGAAGTATTAAAACATCAACTGGAGAACTATCGAATGTTCGATGCTTGAGTATTGAGCGCAAAGAATTCAATATTTGACACAAAAAAGCTTAGCGAGGTACGTCAGAGAACAATGCAAATTACCATTTATTATCTCAGTAAAGCCTTTTTTGGATTGCTGAATTTTTGATGAAAGATTTAATCACAAAAATGCGATGGGAAAAATCCTGTAAATAATTTTTGGAGGCGTTGGACTCATCGAACATTTGAATGTCTAGTTGCTCTGTCCATTTAGAACCATAAATATAATAGTGCTCTTAAAAATCAATACTTGTCGTGAATTTTTTTTGGTGGACTTATATAAAAATTGCAGAACTTCTGCATATTTTGAACAATAAAAAGTGTTATTCATTTTAAAAGTATCCAAATATAGGAATACGTTGAATAATTTCAATTTTCGATGTAGCATTTTAATACACAATCCAATTGGATGTTTCACTGATTCAATCCGACCAGAAAATTTTCCAATAACCGTATCGGAAACGAAACACTAGTTTAAGTTCACTTTGGGTTGTGGTTCATTAAAGGCTTAAAAATACCGAGAGACATTTTTTCCTATTCTATCCTAAAAATTCTGTTATTTTTTTACAGGAATAAATAACAAAAGAGCTCAGTTTTCTATTCGTAAATGAAAGGTTTATGAATAAATACTTCAAATATTCTCAAAAGCGACTCGCTTTGTATTTAAATTTTATTTTTATTTATGGTAAAGGTAGCAAAAATCAATAATAGCTTCTTGCAAGCATGTAATTTGTCCATATTACGGTTCGTTGGTTTTGCAAAACTGAACAAAGTCTTATAAATGACTGGGGATTAAAAGTGGACGTTAAAACTAAACCAACAATTTAGAAATTTAATTACGGCTAGCTTTATACAGATCAGTACGATAGCTCAGATAAACCATATTAGATATATTGTATTGATTTCATTTTGCTTTACAGTACTTCGAGGTCTAATTTATTTATTAGTATTCACTGAAGACTTCAGATGGTTCCTTAAAATATTAGCTTACCAATCGACTTGAGCACAATCTAAGTTACTTGTAAATATTAAGTAAGGAAATTTGAAAATCCAACCAATTTATTTATGTCGATGACAATTTAATAGCAGCTTTATTCAAAAATCGGTAGATGTTTTTATTAGGTATATTGTAAATAAATTATCTAATACTACATAAAAACAGAATGATATGAATGCAACAACGCATTTGTTATTAGTTAGTCCAGAATACTGAGAACATAATAGATTGTTTGAAAATAGTTTTTAGTGGAAAGTGATTGTAAAATGATAAAAAATATTTAGGTTTGACAATTATTGAACCCATTTAGAATTGATTTACAAAATTGATTATTTTATATTTTCTGAGGACAAAATGAACAAAAACCCTAGCACGTTAGAAAGCAAACATTTAGACACAGTTATGACAATGTAAGTAAATAAACATTCCATGTTTAATGTTTCTTACTTAATCGTTTATTTTGATGCGGTGGAAAGCCAAGTTTGGTTTATTTACAGATTATGCAAAGCAAACGTTTGTTTTCATTTCGTAAACTTAAGAAACATATCATAATATCGTATAATATTTACTTATCAAGCAATATTAATTGTACCAAAAGATCTACAGAGAACTTCAAAAACACGATTGGACTTAACTTATCAAAAAAGTTTCCCAAAAACTGAATCCTCAATGGTTTAGTCATACGCAAATACATTTTAAATACTCTCCCATTAAATCCCACACTAAATAACACAAGTTTTCTTTTAAACTGAAAAATAATCGATTCACAATTATCATTAAACTGTGCAGCAAAATGAAAGCAACCTAAAATGAGACATATTGCAACACTAGTTGCATTACTAAAAATTAATGTTGCAGTTAAATCTAGTTGACTTAACCATGTTACAACAATAAAACCTGGTATACTAAAGCAACAAACTGCTGAAAATATTTCTCCTGGCAATAAAGTGTTCTGGTGTATCGCATTGTACATATTACATAACAGTTGCACTTGTCTATACATTTGAAAACTTTGTAATATTCCATCAAATCGAAATTTTGCATTGGTGAGCTGTATTTGTACAGATTTTAGACAAGCTTGAATACAAAATGTGGGAATTAGTGTGCTTAACAATATGATATATGCAGCTAAGTTAACCATTAGCTTCATTGTAATGTACGAATACATAAAAATAAAAATCGTGATAACTATTTTGCTAATAATATTGCATCCTGTGTCATTATCGCAAAATAAATTTAGAAATGAATTTGGCATAATACTCCATGGTACTGTTGGATCGTATGCACAAGATAATGAGTATAGCACACTGTGTGAAAATAATGAAACCTTTCCCAGTTTTGTAATCCATGTAACAAATGTCCTTGCCATGTCGTACTTCCATTTATATCGGTCCTCGAGGTTGTTTTCTTTGCAATTATTTTCAAAGATTATTAATTGCTGCAAAAATTTGCAGAAATTTGTAGCCTCCAACTTTTGAAAACAGACAGTGGCTGCGTAGTATACGCCAAAGTAAGGAAAGAATGAAGTAGTGATTTGATCGAAAATCGATTTACTTTCTGTTTGCGCTCTGAATGTTCCTATGAAAAATGCGAGAATTAGTACGATGCATTGGTAAACCCAGTGGTGTTTAAGGAATTTTCTATTTGCAGAAAACTGGTGGAGTTGAAGCTCTGAAAGGAACGTTATTTGGATTGGATACTGGAACGGGAGAAAGTTCCAGTGGTTTATCATGTATAAAAGATGTTTTAGCTCGATAATGAGATTGGTAGAAAGCAACATTGTGGTTTTGAGTTGAAAACCGTTGAATAAGTAATGTTTTTGAAAAAGCAATGGTAAATAGGTGAAAAATGATTTTCGGAAATAAATATATTCTAAAATATTCGAACCCGTCTAAGAAAATTAAATTAACTTTGGGAAATATTCACAGACAACTAACCAGAAAATACTTATGACCCAAAGTGTTCTATTAAACTAGCTTAAAATAGCTTATCATACACTGGAAATGTGAAGCTTTTATCGTCAGATCTTTTACATGTTTTATATAAACTAGTGTTAAATTAAACTGTCAGAAAGAATCAGGTACATGGACTGAAATTATAGTTATAAACTCAAACAAAAATTTGAGGACAAGATTAACTTATTGATTTCGTAATTCCTAGTCTGCTACAGCTAGTTTAGTTTTAAGACTGGGATGGTAAATTATATTTCAAAAAACATATGTTAAAGGTAAATTAGTAACTATTGCTTATCTTGTAAAAACATTTATTTAAGGAATAGTGGACTAGTTTTCTTCAACAAGTTGTACTATCACCTAAAAATTTGGTATTTAAATCAAATCGTTATCAAGAACATGACATACGTCTGAAATTTTCTAGGTTAAAATTGTTTTAAATGACAATTGAATACGACTTGGATTTTCTAATATGTAATATCTTTTATCTTGGAGCCAATTTTCAGATGTTTGACAACGATATACATATAGTAGTTATTCAATTCTTTTACTTGTATTTAATTGCCTCTCTTAAAAAATCATAAATTCCAACATTGGATAAATTTCTCGACAATACATGTGTAAAAGTAGTTTATTAAATACCGAATTGCAGTGGAGGATCAGCAGCGTATTTACGCTACCATGGTAGCACAAATACGCTACCATGGTAGCACAAATACGCTACCATGG
>JAQFZH010003227.1:0-14308 GCA_034695485.1 Entomobrya nivalis | reverse complement strand
TTTAGTAAAGCATGAGGAATCCAAATTTCCCCGGTGTCATGCCTCGACACTTGTAATTTTTTCTCTTGAGACACTATTCGAAGTTGTCGTAATATCACGGGGTAAAATTCAAATTTTAAGTTGACGTTTTTGTAGTTGTTGAAGAAAAACAAACAGTTATACTTTCCAAAGTCCTGTTGAAATTTAAATAGATTCAGAAACACATCAGCTGGAGAATCGGCGTTATATATTATGTTATTTCCTTCTGCGTCTTCAAACGGTGATGTACGCCCATTGTTATTTAAATGTAGTTGACAGTACGCAACATTTACTGTTAGAAATACCAAGAGCAACATTGTACTGGCTTTTTGAATTTAGTATTTCAGTATCACGGCTAAAGTTAAGACTTAACCTCACTTAATTTGTCTTTTAGTGTTTGAAGGTTCCTTTATTTGTTAAATTCAACTTGCTCGTATTGGTTTACTTGAAATTATTTTTTGTAGATAGTGGTAGCAATGAAGTACCAATGATGTTAAATTTTCAAAATTTCCTCGTTTTTATCTAAAAAAATAGTCGAACGGGTACTAATGTTCTAAACTAAATTTAAATGAGTATAAAGGAATATTGGAAATTATATGTAATGTAAAGTAGTTGTCACAAAAACGATTGCGCGTGCAGAACATTAAAAGTTCTGTATTCTACCATAAGCAAACTTATATATTCGTTTCTAAAATAGATTATTAGTACTGCCCACCTCGCGTGGCATATCCGTTGTATAAAAGTTGAATAAGTTTTATACTTTAATTAGATTTATTAGTGTTATATGGCATAAAACACGTGTTCATTTAAAAGGTATTGCGTTGTTGACCTGTTCTTGTAAACAAAAGTTTAATTAGTTTCTGGTAAAAACACATTAATTTTTCTCCCTAGAAATAACTCTTTTACTGACTTTATAACGCTTTAGGTTAGTGGAAGACATGCTCTACGAATCATTTTGTAACTTTACACAAAACGTTGAGCATAGTGTTTGCTCTATAATATGCAGTGTGAAAATTAGCAAATAAATCATACCGACTCATTCACCGAACCACAATACAAATTTGCACCATGTTTCCTAAACTTTGATTCGTTTTACAAGAAAAGCGATTATTGTCAAAATACAGGTACAATTATGGAATTTACTGCCATGAAATTTAATTAAAGAGCTAACAATGGCCAAAAAAAATTGCAGAATACTTAGCCATATGCTGTACGTTGCTGATATTTTTTTAGCTATATCACATTCGTGCCCTTGTTTTTCTCCTCGTAATGAAATGGCAGAAGTAATTTTTTAACAAGTAATTGTGTACAATTTACTTTCAACAATTATCCCAGAATAACATGTTATATGGAAATAAATATAAGCATATTTCTTTATAGGCAAAATGGTAAACAACAGTAAAAACAATAAGTGCAGACATGTAAATATTGTTGATAATGGGATGAACTTTAAATGTAACTGCTGAAATCTTATATCCTCGCCACAAATCCGTTTTCATGAAAACCAAAACAATCCCAGTATAGTTCAGCCACAGGACAACCGATCAATTAATATGCAATAAATAAACTCCAATTGTAATTACAAAAATTAAAGGGTATTTTATTAAACAATTAACTTAAAACTAGTAATAAATTTATTGGTAATACTAAACGACTACCTTAAAGGAGTGCGCTGAGGTACTGAAAACGACAGAGCAAGTGTCCGTAGAGCACTAAAATTGCCAGTGTATTGCATAAATACAAGTGTCCTCATATAATAATTCATGACTTAATACAGTACTATTGATTTGCCTTCCTAATAATTGAAAACTTTGCTAACGTTTGTTGTTGTTTGTCCCAGAGCCGAGTGCGTAGTGCCATTATATATAAGTCATTTCTTCATTTAACAAGCACTTACATAGTGATCTTTGTTTGACCCACCCTGGTTTTTATACGTTTGACTAATCTTAGAAACAATCTGTAGTGTTGGCAAATTATATCATAAGTCCATTTAAGTAGTCTGATTACATATTTATGTAACTCTGCCGTGAAGCATAATGAGCCAGCAAATAATCCAAACAATAATATATAGAAGATTACTTGTATATTTCCTTCCATACTAGGTTTAATCAGGTCTCGTTTTACGTAAAAAGCATGATTCTGAAGTTTGTCTTGAGCATATTTGGGCCACCAATTCCAAATTCCGGAAAATTGCAGTGCACTTATGCGCCTGACGACATTACGATGAGTTATACCCACAATATAAAAGCCGTGATTTACTTCAAAGTACTTATCTTTTCCCACAAACACATTTTTTAAGTTAGCACGTCTTAAATCTTGTGCAAATTGTTTTGACCAGTATACTGGTAAAAGTGCTGCAGTTTTCTTACATGTTTTTAAAAGCTCAAAAAACTGCTCGTCTGCATATTCTCTGAACTTATCGTTAAATTGATATTTTACTGCTGCATATTTATCCTGCGTATTATTTGGCGTAAAATAAAATGTTAATTTGTCTAATATTTTATCCGAAGGCAAGAGATGACCAATGTTTATTATATCTGTACCATTTTTTGTCTTTGTTTTGTACGGAGTTTTCTCATTTGCCGCATATATCTCTGACTGGATATGAAGTTTAAAAAAATCATGCCCGCTAGAGATACGATTAGTGTACTCGGCGGTGTGCCTATTTGTCGTAAGATACACTTGAACCGTTCGATTAAAAATGGTAGGGATTCTGATTTCATTATTAAAGATATAAACTCCTGCCGTAACTACACCTGGTCTTGAATAAATGGTACAATTAGCATCGACCAGTTCTGTTATATCTGTAAATGGTTTTTGTTGCCTAGGTAGAATCAAATTGTAAACGTTGGCGTTTTGTATGCATTACTCAATACGACTCCTGCAAGCAACGCAGTAACTATGATTGGATTACTATAACTACAAGTTTTTTCTGGAAACGGACCTCCTTGCTCCAGAAATGTCTTAATAAAATGCCATTTCTTTGACAATACGCTTGTACAAGATAGTGTTTTTCTGGAGGTCCAATCCAAAGCTATACAAGCTAAAATCGTGCAAATTCCTATAGATATCCAAACAAATGTGTCAAGTATATTGTAAAGTTCAGATAATGCAATTGCTTGCATACCATTGGATTCGCCACAACTGACAAAAGACATCGTTTGAAGTGAGTCATTAAGGTGTAGTAAGTAGTAGTAGTACCATTACAATTCATAATTACTTTTTGTAGAGATTTATTTACAAGTTTACTGCAGAACAATAGATTTTCAATTGGGCAGTTAGGCTTCAATGGGTTAGCAAGTTTTTTAATTTTATTGGTCAATTGAGCTATTTCGTTAAAATCATCTTGTTCGTTTTTACTTTTGAAAAATACATTCCAAGCTATTTTTCTACAACCCTCTACCAATGCCTTTTTTATTCCATTCTTAAACTTGTCTGAAGAATAATTATATTTTAATAATAATGACAAAGCTAATTTAATGATTTCTGGAATATCTGTTACTACAGAGATATTGTGTAAAGAGTCAGGTGTTTGTTTGCTTGAAATGTACAAATTATATAGTTTTTTCTGTTGAGTTTTGGATAAACTTGAGTAAAAAGGAAACATTTTATTCATATTTGCAAATCGACGACATCTACCTTTCCTTTTTATTTGTCAAAATTCGTTGAAAGCTTTATCGAAATCTAGAACCTGGCTTGATTCTCCAATATTTCTTTTTTTCATGAAATTATCTTTTTTTGTTTTATGTGGCGGTGGGGCCTTAGGCTGTCTTGTAATTTGTTTGACTGTTTGGTTTCCTTGACCATTTGAATTATTACTAGTCTGTTTCTGTGGACCTACCTGACTACGTTTACTTTTAATATCTTGTAAAACTGAAAGTGAAGTAATTTTTTCTACTCCATCTGCTACCCTTTTACATAATGCTTCAGAATAAATATTTTTTGCGTTTACTGGAGGCTTTGCACCTGTTTTCCTGCAGTGCGGTAATGAAGGTTGGCATTTGGTTACCTTTTTTGTCCAGTCAATACGTTTAACGTTACTGTTAATTAGGTAGTTTGTCTTGGCCTTTGCAAAAAAGGTGACAAAGAAGTATTTACTGACAGAATTGCGTTTTCACCTAAATTTGTGTCATGTATATTGATGAAAATATATTAACAAGAGATGTGTCGCATAATGCTTTGCCGCTGCCATATTCCAATTGTATGTCTGCAGATAAATAAAGTAGTAATGTCTCATCTGACAGATAGTGATAAGCAGTTATAAAACAGACATACATGAATACTGATTTCATAAATAATCAATCGCATTCAAACTTAATTCCATTGAGAAAGCAAAAAACACTTGATCCGCTCAATCCACCACGCAAGATTGTAGTTAACATTTATATTGCTGAAATTCGGCAAACACACATAAACTCTTCCGAAGTCTAGGGGGCCGTAATCAAAGTGTCGCATCGCTCATTTTTAGTCGACTATCTAGAATTCGTATTAGGACTAGGATAGTGACAATAATGATTTGCATTTTCTTATGATTCAGGTTTTAAGGTAAATACTCAAATATGACGTTGCATGCACGCATACAGATAATATTTATAGAAATTCAAATCAGACTGAGAAAGTATATGCAAAATTTTAGAGTACTTAATTTTACCAAGCACAGTAAAAATACTGTGATGTATGACCTGTAGTCTACTTTGCAAACGTTTTGGTAAGGGGGTCGGTGAAGAATCAATCAATAAGTAAACAACAACAATTAATTTCTACCCATTGCAGTAAAATAATACTGTTTTAGAGGTAGGCCGTCAAATTTTCAAAATAAAAATCGTCAACAAAAAAATAGTCAAAAAGTTGACATTCTCGACCTTTAAATTTAGAAAAAACCCACATAGTCAAAAGTATAGTCGACATTGTCAACTTTAATTAAATGCACCACTTCGCCGCTTACGTTGCATATTTCTCAATTTGCGTTCGAAGTGTTAGGTTGAGTAGGACTAGGTTAGATTAAATAATGATGTGTTGGGTACGGTTAGATCAAGTGACGGTTAAAGTGTTGGGTTGTTATACGTTAAACTAGGTTATCTACTGATAAAGTGTTCGGTAAATTTTAGACGAAGTTAGGTTATATAATGGTGTAAAATTGGAGTAGAAACGAATAAGTTAAATATTGAGATAAGTGTCAGGTTAATTTAGGTTAGGTTAAAATGTCTCAAAACGAAGGATGCTTGTAATCAGAATGGTTTGTTTGTATGTTGATTATGAAAGGAGAACCTTTGCTACGCACGCAGCAATCACTCAACATGAAGAATTTTCCATGTGTTCATGTTAGAGGCTGTGGACTTGTACCAAAATTTAATTTGACAATTGCGACCCTCGAGTTTTGGCAATGTCGACCTTAAATGTTGACAGAGTGGTTGTAGGCAATATGACGTAGAATCGTTTTAGAGTCGTCACAAAAAACTTTATGTATCCACTAACTTCTTCAGAAACACTACCTTAAAATTTACTGAACATTCATGATTAAATTCGATTTATTACAAAATACTCAAAGCTTTAAAAATATTAGCCCTTTAATCATAACGCAGACATACATCTAACCAAAATTTAAAGGGATGACAAGGAAAAAAGCAAGTTGTTTCGAAGGTCATAAAATCACTTTAGAAATCTTAGGCTTAACTAGTACTGCAAGTATTATATTAAGAAATGCTTTAGGTACTTTACACTGATTTTAAAGTTCAGAAGTAAAAAAGTCAATTTCATTTTTTTGTCCATTTTTAAAGCGTGTGACCATTATTTGTCTGTTTCTCCAAAATTGTTCAGCTTTAGACTATAGCCTTTTGAGAAATTTTGATGCCAATACTTTAATCTATCGATTGGTGAAATTAAGGAATGCCCATTTCAAAAGCATGCAAACCGTTAATTGATCGTTTATCCGGTACCATTACACCGATTTGGCTGAAAATCAATAGCGTTCTTACTTGTCCCCGTAAGTAACTGTATACCAAATTTCAGATCAGTAGGTTAAAGCGTTTTTGAGTTACAGCGCTCACAGACAGACAGACAGACATGAAATGCAATCGCATTAAGAAGTACCAACGCACTTCTTAATAATATTGAATTGGAAATTTCTAAAATTAAAACATCTCATATATGAAAGTTAAGACAGAAAAATAAAAGTAAAGTGGTTTCCTATTTCTATCAGACAGGATAAAAAATTGCTTAGAACTAATAAACCTATGAGAACTTATGGTATATAGTAGTTTTGTTGTATTTGCTATACATCTTATACTGATAATGGACAGAAGTATGATAGTTTGAAATAAAAGTTGCCATGACTAAATATTTTACTTTGAAAGTTAACTCAGGAAATACTCCTATCGCATAAGTACGGTTTATTTTTTTAAATGGGAATTGTTGGTTTACTTGCATTGATAAAAAATGAAAACTACGAATAAATAATTTAAAGCTGGTAAATTGTAAAGCATTTTATATTGAAATTTTTAAACAGATACACACTTTTCCCGTTTCTTTGACGAATGTGTGGACCTACTGAAAATTGACGTATACGGTATTAGCAGTGAAACCTGTGCCATGGTGTACCGTGATGACAACTTCAACTCCATCTACAAGTTAAAACTTCTACGAGGAGAATTCACCCATTAATTATTCATCAATAAAAAACACCAATCTTTGATTTAAAACAACGATTTATTACATTGCTGAAAGGGAATCTAAGCTCGTATTGTCCTCATCATGTTTGTTTGTCTGTCCGTCGGTCCGATAAATCCAGAACGCGTTGGGCGATTTGGCTTTAATTTGGCACACGAGTTACTATTGTCAAGAGAAAAAACGCTATTGACTTTAAGCCTTCTAGGTCAAACCCCAAGGTCAAAGATCAAGTTTGATAGCTTTCAATTGGTCCATAGTGTACATTTAAATAGCGAATTTGAAAACTCTCGTAAATTAGATCACGACAATTAGACCCATGTAGGTTAAAGGGACTTCAGAGGGACAGAAATTCGGGTTAAAATTTGTAATTTAACACAGACCATGTGGCACGGCAATCGAAAGTTTTTCAGCTACGTCGTTACGATCGCCTTTACAGTGGGTTTTATTATTTTTTACAGTACAAACACAACACAAAACTGGATGTTTGGCTCTGTCCAAAGTGCAATATTTTGGATGGTGGTGATAAGCTTAATGTTGACGTGACTAAATATCAGTCAGCAGCCGAGTGGAACAACACAAACTTGGTTCCTAACGTTTTGTACAGCTACCGAGATGTATGTACTTGTATCAACTTACCAGTCGAATTAGAACTTATGACGAAATGGTCAATAAACAATCATGGAAACAAGTTGTTGGTTTACTTTGAGCAAAACTGCTTGGATAAAAGGAGGTATAGCGACTTGATCGGAATAGATTTACAGGGTATTTCTGATTCCATTCAAATATCCAGTCGAACCAAAATGGACACAATTTCAAATGTCACGGTTCGAGTCAAATCGTTTGGTCAGAATCCCAACTCGACTTATTTCAATCGTGGCTGCACCATTTCAAAAAGAATTTTCAGGATTTCAGCCCAGACTCGTGAGGTAATTAACAAAATAAAAGATAATGAGGAAAACATTCGGAAAGCGAATGCCACACTAATAGACGAAATGAAGAGAGAACAGGACCACCGGAAGGAGCTTGTTAGCCTATATAATGTAGGAGCGGAATATATGGTACTGGACGACGATTAACAAAAAAATTCATTGACGTCAAGACAAATTATTCGAAGAATAATAAACGTGGTCTATTTTTTTTACTAATTTCTCTTTATTGATGTTCTTTGTATTATATTCTTACATTTTCCGTAAGGCAGTTTAATGTTGACAACAGAAGGTTGACAGTTAAACTGTATAATTTCAAGAACCTATCCAATATCCTAAGTACTTTTGTTATGTGTAAAAATCACCCATGCCTTATTAAGTATAATATATGAATACATCATAAAAATCGAATTTAAATATTGCCAAATTTTATGTCCAATTATTATTTCGTATAAAAACATCTAAAAAGATATTTTTAATGAGTTAAGATAAGGGAAATATTAAGACAAAACTTTAAATTTTAAATGAACATTTAGACAAAGTTATTTGATTAGTAGTTTAAATATTTGCAAAAATCTAGCTCCTGAAAACTCTCTAGAATTCTAACAATATCGGATCATGACTCATCCTGAAAATTTGTGCTTCAAAAAATTAATTGTTTCTCATTGTTTAAAAAAACAGAATTCGAATAAACATTATTTGTGTATTAAAAAGTATTAAACATAAATTTAATTAAGTTTGCATTGTTCTTTAGTTCTGTATTATTATTTAAAGTTACCATCTTATTAAATATGTTGCTATATTAGCTGATTTAAATTCTCTACAAATGTGCAATAATTTTTAAACCATCCTAGATTCTATATTAACGCACTAGCCTATATAATCTGGACTAAGTTTTTATCACGAAATCCAAATCTGTAAATTATTTTGCACAGCCACCAAGTAGCATTTAAAATACGCAGCATTGAATTACCTAACTGTTTATGCAATTCTGCCAGTAAGCATAAAAAACCCATCAGCATTCCACACAATAATATGTAAAAGATAACTTGTATATTTCCCTCCATATTTGGTGTAGCCCGATCTTCTTTTATATAGCTAGAATGGTATTGAAGTTGTTCCTTGGCAAAGTCAGGCCACCAGTTCCAAATACCAGAAAACTTGTAAGCCTTTATACGTCTTATAACATTGCGATGAACCTTTCCTCGAAGAACAAATCCCTGATTTACTTCAAAGTACTTATCTTTACCCACAACCACATTCTGTAGATTATCACGTCGCAAGTCTTGTGCAAAATGCTTTGACCAGTAATTCGGAAGAAATGCTGCTGTTTTGTTACACGTTTTTAAGAGATCATATAAAAAGTCATCAGCAAGTCTACGAAATTTATTGTCGAATTCCTGAGGTGTTACGAAAAAGAATTCTGGTGTATTGTTTGGAGTAAAATCATGTGTTAAATTGTCCAAGATTGATGCCAGCGGCAGAAGTTGACCAAGTTCACTTATTTTAATTCCATTTTTTGTCGTCGTTCTGTAAGGAGTCTTTTCACTTGCTGTGTACACATCCGATTGAACTGTAAATCTAAGATAGGATGGATTCACCGTTTTGTCTTCAATTCGTTTAACAGTTTCGTATTCGGTGTGGTGACTAGTTTGGGTGAAATTAATGCTACCGGTTTTATTAAAACTGCTAGTATTTCTGAATTCATTAGTAAAAAATCTCTGGCCAGTAAAAACGTAACCAAGTCTGGAGTAAATTGTAAAGTTATTGGTTACCAGTTCTGTAATATCTGTGAAAGGTTTTACTTGCCTGGGTAAGATTAAATTGTAAACGTTCGCATTTTTGTATGCATTGCTTAATACTATTGCCGATAGTAGTGTAGTTAATACAATAAAATTACTACTACGAGAGTTTTCATCTGGAAACGGACTTCCCTGTTCTAAGTATGCCTTTAGAAAATGCCAACTCTTTGAAAAGGCGTCTCTGCCACCAAATGCCTTTTGTGTAGTCACCGAAAAGCCTATGCAGCACATAATCATGCTTAAGCCTATACAAATCCATACATATTTATCAAAAATATTGTACATTTCTGATAACGCCACTTCTTGTATACCATTTGCCTCCCCGCAACTGACAAAAGTCATCGTTTGCAGTGAGTCGTTAAAGTGTAAGATGTGGTAAATGCTGTTTTCGGGAGACGGTAAATTGATATCCAGAATTGAAATAAAATTCGGAGTGGATAAAAAATATTCGTGCCTACTCAAGCCATTGGTACACTTCTGGAATTGGTCATCCATGTAGGTATAGTTGCAAGTATTGACAACCAAACCAGTGCAAGTCCTAAGTACGCTCTTGTATTGAAATTATCTCCCTTTAAGATAGGAAATCTTGAGCGGCTGATGTGCTTGTATTTGACGTCATTTCCACAGTGCTCAACATGACCGAGTACTGCTTGAAAATATAGCGACGAACCCTGTAAATTAACATATATAAGCGGTATTATTTGTAAAAATGATTATAAAGTTGTTTTGTGTCAATAGTACTTACCCCAGATTTTCCAAGAACCCACCACAAAGTGTTCACGTCATGATCAGATCGAGTCTCAATTGTCCCAATGAATGTTTTAACATCGATGAGAGATTTCTTAATGTAAATATCGTTATCGAAATATAAATTGAATGCATTAGAAATAAATCTCGTCGTCCATTCGTTATTTCTGTTGAGAGTGTACGTAATGAAGTCAGTATATAGTATGGTTGGACTGTTGTCATCAGATGGATTTCTATATTCAATTTGGTTCAACCAGTTTTCAAGCTCTTCATTTCTCATAGAGTCGAACAAGTCAACAAGAATATTTATGGTTGGTCTTGGAGATGGTCCCATTCCAACATGTTCTGATGCTTCAAAGGATTTTGGAACTATAAATGGTCTGGGTGGGGAAATAGATTCACCACGAAACAATTTTAGAACGTTTGATGGTGGCATTAAGTGCATGTCTATCTGACAGTTCCAAGACTTTGTGTTTGAAGCATATAATGGGAGGATTAATCGAACACAATAATCAATGCCAACGTTGTAATCATGGAAGCTATTCGAAAATAGATATTTGGATGTGGGGCATAATTTAGGGGTGAATTTGTCAATATCTATTGTTTTGGAATTATTGGGTGAGGGATGAAGAATCCATACTTCTCCAGTGTCATGCCTAGACACTTGTAATTGTTTGGCTCGAGACACTATTTGAAGTCGTCGTAATATCACAGGATAGACATCAAATTTTAAGTTGGCATTTTTGTAGTTGTTGAAGATAAACAAACAGTTAAAATTTCGAAAGTCTTGCTGAATTTTTAAAAGATTCAGAAACACGTCAGTTGGTGAATCTCTGTTAAATAGTATATTATTGGCTCCTTCTTCTTCAAAATCCGATGGATGTCTATTGTTATTTAATTGAATTTGACAGTACGCAATATTTACTGTTAAGAATAGTAAAAGTAACATTCTGCTTGGTATTGGAAATAATTAGAATACGATGTTTAAATATAATACTTAAAGTTAAAACTTAAATTGATATTTTAAATTCTATAGTTCCTATATTTGTAAAAATTAAACTTGATGGAGTTGGTTAACAGGAAATTTACTTTTGTACATAATACTTGTTATAATAATATTTCAAAGTTTCCAAAATTGGCTTGTGTTTTTTCTAAACAGGTTTAGTCGAATGGCTACTAATGTTGTATTAATATTCATTAGAGCTTATATGTAGTGCAAAGTAGTTATCACAAAAACGATTGCGCGTGCAGAACATTAAAAATTCTATGTTTCACCAGAAGCAATATTATGTATTTATATTCGAAAATAAAATAGAGCATTTGTACTGCCCACTTCGCGTGGCATATCCGTTGTACAAAAGTTGGATAAGTTTGTATTTTAATTACATTTATTGGTATTAGACAGTATAAATCCAGGTGTTAATTTATATGTATTGCGTTGTAGACTGGTCCTTATGGACACGTTTAATTAGTTTCTTTTGTAAAAAAATTATCCCATTTAAATAATTTTTATAAATGCAATATAAAGCTTTAGGCTATTAGAAGGTATATGGTATACGAATCGTTTTGTAACTTTACACAAAAAATTAGGCATGGTGTATGCTCTGGAATTTGCAGTGGGAAATAAATTATAGCGACTTGTTCACCAGATTACTATACAAAATTACCATGGGCCGTAAAATTTTATTATGTTTACAAGAAAAAAGATTTTTGTCAAAAGCACACAATACTATGGAAATTACTGACATTAGAGACAAAAAAAATTCTTATGTTGCTGACAATTTTTTAGCTATATAATATTCGAACCAGCGTTCCCTATTTTCCACCTCGAATATCCAAAATGCTTCACAGCTGGGAAATGATGGGAAATAATGTTAAATGATGGGAAATGGGAAATACACTGGGAAATTTATATTAGTACAAATTTGGTGTATTCTAACGACGTGACCACAAAATAACTACTTTCAAAAATTGAAATTTATTTGAAATTTATTTATTAAAACATTAAAACAAAACAAAATCTCAATTTCAAAATCAATTTCTGGCATCTCAATTTTTATTTTGTACAAAACAATTAATATGTACTGACTTTTTAAATTTCATAAAACCAAATAACAAATTAAGGTAAGTATTTATTAATGGTAATCCTTTGCCCCATTCAGTTTATATTTAATTTTTAAGAGGTTTATATTTAATCGACGTAAAATTACAAATTCGAAGAAACATCCAAATACCCAATTATCAATTTCCACAAACAAGGCTGTATAGTTCTGGAAAACAGCTGGTTAACAAAAACTTTCCTTTTTCAGATTTAGAACTAATACATCAATTTTAGATGGAAAACCAGTAGCAAGCTATCGTATTAGTCGTTGGGGTCAGTCGGATGTGTTAAGGTTACTACAGATATAACTCAAATTGTTTCAAGAAAGTTGAATGGTTTAATGTATTGAAATGATAACATTGAATGAATTTTTCACCAAGCAAAAAACGCTGCTAAAAATTCAATGTAAACGAATGTGAATTTTTTTTTTCTTGACGAAATGGAACAAAAAAATTGATGGACCTTGGCTGGATTATTGAGTTATTTAAAAAATATATATGTTTTATTGCAAATTATATTTAGTTCAAAAACTTGAAAATTCTTAGTGTAGTTTACAAAAATACCACAAAAAGCTCCATTAATTAAAATGGATGTTGTTCTGTTATAAAGTTACTGTTCTAGTCATCCATTTGTAGTTTGTTTCTTCCCAAAATCGGATCGGTTAGATCATCCAAACATTTAAATGTCAATAATTTAAAATTAATACTAATATAATAATCACTTTGTTTCCACATTGATATAAATCCCATGCTTGTTATTATTTTCACTAATGGGGGATAATTTTACAGAAGTTTAGTTCAAGATCTCGGAATTGTCAATATTTTATACAAATTAGTTTTACTCACAGATTGAGTCACAAGACCTTTTAATATTTTGTTCTCCAACTAGGAATTTTTTTATAGAAAATTTCTATGCGTTGTTACGATGTGTAGAACGCTAGGGAAATGACTAAATCGTTTACCATATTCTTCTATAGAACCTCCCCAATTTTCTCCAACTGCTTTGTTTCTTAAGGTATTCATTCCCACCCACATTTCGGTTGTGCAATAATAGGTTTTAAATCTAAAGTGAGCCTTCCTCAAAGTATTTGTAAATTATTCTGTAAATTTATTAAATTTTACGTGATTTAATCGCAAATCATCTTTTAATTATATAATAATTTATTAAGTAATTAAACCGATTATGTTGGATATATTTTTATGAACCCTAACTTAAATTTGATGAATGCTTCCTAAATAATTTTCATAATAAACATACAGAGATCTAAAAATGTAGAATCTCTAACTACCAAATTTTGTTTGAATCAATTAAGTTTTTGTCTTGAGGTTTTCGGATAGAAATCGGCTAAAAATCATTAAGTGTTTAAAAGCATTGAACCTAAATCAACTCAAATTCATATTTTCTATTGGTTGCATTATAATTATAAAAGCTGTAACTTTTTTCCTATATTAGCTGATTCAATATCTCTATAGGATCCCCCAAAAATGCCCTATAATTCTTAGGCCACCTCAAATTTTATATAGTTGCATTAGCCTTATATAAATTGAACCATGTTTTCATCACGAAATCCAAACCTAAAAATCTTTTGACAGAGCCAACAAATAGCACTCAAGATACGTAGTAGTGAATTACCTAAATGTTTATGCAATTCTGCTAAAAGCATAAAAAACCCATCATCATTCCAAACAATAATATGCAAAAGATAACTTGTATATTTCACTCCATATTTGGTGTAGCCCGATCTTGCTATATATAGCTAGAATGGTATTGAAATTGTTCCTTAGCGAAGTCAGGCCACCAGTTCCAAATACCAGAAAACTCGTAAGCTTTTATACGTCTTATCACATTGCGATGAACCTTTCCTTGAAGGACAAATCCCTGATTTACTTCAAAGTATTTATCTTTACCCACACACACATTCTTCAGATTATCACGTCGCAAGTTTTGCGCAAAATTCTTGGACCAGTACTTCGGAAGAAATGCTGCTGTTTTGTTACACATTTTTAAGAGATCATACAAATAG
Source organism: Entomobrya nivalis (assembly GCA_034695485.1). Classification (NCBI taxonomy): domain Eukaryota; kingdom Metazoa; phylum Arthropoda; class Collembola; order Entomobryomorpha; family Entomobryidae; genus Entomobrya; species Entomobrya nivalis. Next base: position 25 of record JAQFZH010003227.1, on the reverse strand, counting down.
TCATCAGCAAGTCTACGAAATTGAT